>JAUZST010019848.1:0-32824 GCA_034779995.1 Parotocinclus haroldoi
CTGTGGGAGTGACTGAACGTGATGTGGCATGTTTGGGGGCGTGAACGTGCGTATTTGTGACCTTGTGGGTATATTTTGGGTGATCGGGAATGTTGTCTTACGTGAAACTTTGTGTGTATGGAATATAACTTGTTTAGATTGTCCTGTGATCATTGTTGTCTTTTGTGGAAGTTGTCTGTGTGCGTTGGGTGACTGCTGCTTTCCAAAAAGGGTACCTCTGTACTGCACTGGGTATAAGAGTTCTTGTTAGAACTGGTATTTGTGCCTGTACCAGGACGTTCAGTAAAAAGCAATGTTTTATTTATAATGGAAGCAGTTGAAGTCAATCAGTACTTTTTCGGTCAGCATTTTTGGTCAGAATTTTCAGTGTTCTGAAAAATGTTTGATCTGTGTTTTCTGAACTCATCTATTGGTCTGTGTAGTAGACTGGTAAGAAAATAAACAAGATTTTACTCATTAATTGTCTAAACTTAAATTAATATTTCTCATGTTAAATATTGAAATGTGATTAAAATGGGATTAACTTCGATTAATTAATTACAAAGCTTCTAATTAATTAGATTCATTTTTAATCGAGTCCCACCCCTACTTAAAATACTTTATGTTTACAATAAAGATACTGGAAGTCCAATTCTAGGGTTTGGCATTAAAACCCTCTTCCCATTTGGAGTTGGTTCCAATTTCCAAAAAGCAGGTATCTGTTAAATAATAGCATATTCTTTTTACTTGTCGGTTCTCACAAAGACATTTTACGCTTCAGATACATGGCTGTGATTAGTGAAAAAATACTTTTTGGAAATTATATAATTTATGTTAAGGTCTTTACTGTTTGGGACCTTTCTCGGATCTGCTCTTAGGTCTACCTGCACAGCACACTGTTAAAAAAATATCTGTTTACCAAGGCTAATCTTAAACCAACCTATCTGTTTACCATTGCAAACTATATGAGCGGGCTGAATATCACAGTCTGTCTTTCTGCCATAGTCTTGAAGTATGTATACATTTTAGCCCGTTATGAGTTCTGTTTGCATGCTGATATCTGTCAGATTTTAGGATGAGAGTAACTGGGAATATGTAATAGTGAGGAAAAAATGACTATGACCCATATAACTTACTGAACTGCAGAGTAGTTTGAGGAGGCTGGGACTCATCAGCAGCTGTGGCCTACTTAGAAGAAATGCTGCAGAATGTTCAACAGTTGTCTGTGGTGGTGACTTTGGTCTGGGTCTGCTCTGAATACTGCTTAATGTCATTCAACTTCATATAAATGATTTATTTTTATTAGTTTCTTATACTGTCAATATTGTCTAATATTGTTCAGAGAACAATATTTACAGTATTTATGAACATGCACTTGCTGTGAGGTCTTGGTGGTAGGTGTGGGTGTGTGCACCATTCCAAGTGAAAATAAAAGCACAAAAGGGATCTCTGCTGTTTCTACGAGAGGACAGTGAAATCAATTGGAAATAAGTATGATACTTTTATTTAAAACTCCCTTGAGTGTTTGTCTCACCTTAGGCTGTAACAGAGGTCTTAGGCATGTCTCAGATTGTGCTTAGATCTGCCACCATCTTGTTGGTTAGTAAACACTGGGTTCAGAATAACTTTAAACCTATACCAGCAGTTTTTTAACATAAAGTACTTTTGACTAAAGCTATATATATATATTTATATAAAGCTATATAAAGGCTAATTTAGCCTGAATGCATTAGGATAGACATATGACAAAGTTAAAAGGTCAAAGAAACATACCTGAGAGAATTACACTAACAGTTTCTAGTGGGTGTCCTCTTTTGACATGTGACAGGGACATAAAATGAACTTTTATTTTATGGTAGCTCTACAACCTAATGACCCAACCATTATCTTTGGAATATAACATTTAAAATTTTAGTTTCCTTAGTGTGTTTTCCTACACACATTTTAGTAAGAAATTAAAAAAGGTGGATTCCTGTGGTTTTATTAATTTTTTTTTGTTCTTAGATGACCTTGAAGGCTGCTTTGTGCCACCAGAGTTTGACAAAACTGGAAACACATTGGAGGTAATCTGATATACACTTTGTCATAACATAGCTGTTACCTTACTCTGTTAGGAATCTGCACTCATGTTTACACACTTAACAAGAGTATTAAGACTAGGGGAGCTCGAGGGGAAAGAACGGTGTCATGTACCTTAGGCATGACTTAATATAAAGCACTAAATATAATTAAGACACTACTTAAAAAAAAAAAAAAAACTCAACGTGTGCATGTGTGACACCGGTTCCCTTCTAGTATCTGATAAATTCCAAAACACCTTCGGGCACACCTCGTTCTACTCTGATATTGAATAGGTGACCACCTGAACCAAATTGTAATTATTGAAAAGAACAAGACACCTGAAATTTACACCTGCGATTTAGGTTTGTTAATTAAAATTAATTGATTTCTGAGCTTTCCTAAATTAAAACTAGCTAGTTTAGTATTGTTTGGTTACAGAAAGAACATATACTACATATAATTATTTTCTTTGTATTTTACATTATTTAGCAATCATGGTCTGAAAACACTGTATCTTTGATATTTTGACCAGTTGCCATTTATAGCAATAAATGCTCTTCACTGTGAATCAATCGTTTTATTAGGAATTTCTCAGTATTTTATAGAATACAACAAATATGTTAACGTTAACTTAAAAACATATATTACCTACAAACCAGAGACACTGATCATTGTGGTAAATGTGGTCTAAATGAATAAGGAATTATAACAAATTACTAATAGCCCTTATATCTTAGTGAATACAAATTAGGTCAGGGGTTAAATGCTTTGTTGTGATGTGCTGCCAGTTCTGTATATCCTCTTAATTTGTGACATTATAGGTGGGCAGAAAAAACATAGTAGGTTTGCTAACAATAAAGTATCACCAAAGTAGTAATATCCAGTCAATTTTTTTAATGAGACAGTGGAATTAAACAGTTGGCAAGCAGCTGAAGGTTAAAAGCATTGCTTAAGGGCCCAGCATTGGCTGCTTGGCAGTACTTTCGACTTGAAACGTCTTTGCAGTCATCCAGAGAATCATTCAGTTTGTTGACATAGTGTCAACAGGATCTCACAATACCAATTTAGTGGATGTAGAATGCAGTTTGGTTTTGTTGTTAGACAAATACAAATATATGTTCTATCAGAAACCACAGAATAGGTTCAAATAGCCAATATGTGGAACACAATGGTTCTCATGACACTGATGCAGGCTCACACTTGTGTGACAAGGAATCAGAGGTGTAGATAAGGGATTGTTAGAGCCCAGAAGGGCATGCTTGACCTGCTTCAGATGATGGATACTGTTTGGCTACAAACAGGAAAATATGTGACACTGTTTAATCTATTCTGTGTTGGTCTGTGCTGTCCGATGTACACTGCTCACAAAATTAGGGGATATTTAAAAATTATATTTTGTGAGCAGTATATTATAATCTATGAAGAATAATAGGGTGACATAACCAAAACAAAATAGTGTGTAGGTGTTCCAGCTAGATACCGGCGTGACTAAGATTCACAGCTTTGAAGTTGGCAGTACTATCAGTGTGGGGATAGTGATTTCATAACCTGACAAGTGAGATTATTGAAGACAACTGCTGAGCTGAGCAGTTAAGATCAAGGACCTTACTTTATGACTCAACAATGGGAGTTTGACAAAGGCCAGATTTGAACTCACAACCTCCTAATAAGTACTCTAGAGCCTTAATCGCTCAGCCACAGCAAGTGGGAAAAACAAAACACCAGCATGGTTACCTCTATTTTATGATATCACCTATGCCTGATCAGTATCTTCAGTCTACGTTTGTGATGCATTGGTTTTATTAAAAAGTTTGTCTCAGCTCAAAACTTTTTCCCCTCTTTCTGTTTAGGGTCATGTGTTTTCTCTTGGTTCCACCCTCTCAGCAGCTCTAGGCTACATCATAGATCCTGAGCTAGAGGCAGAGCTTGAGAGTGATACCTACAGGTTGCTCGAACAAATGCAGGCGGAGAAGCCGGGAGAAAGACCTGGCCCACAGGTGAAATTAGAAAAAAATTAATTTTTTAGGTTTCTAAAGCAGGGCATGAGTGGACTAAAATGTAAGTGAGACAGATGTCGGCATGTGTTCAGACATTTACACTGCATTAAACATCTACAGTGGTATAAACATATATTAGCTAGGGCACTGTTTAGGAGGTGAAAGGGTGAAAAAAACCCTGCATAGCCAAAGTAACATACATTGTTTTTTATTTATAATTTTTTTATTTATTGGCCAATGCCGACATGTATTTTTTCTGCAACTGCAAACTGATAATAATGAACAAGAACTGAATGGAATTTACATTTATTTAAACCATAACAGACATGTCTCTGTTTGCACTGTTTTTTACTTAAATTAGCAAAAATAAATAAATACATAAATAAAACGTTTTATTGCACTTAACATTTTTTACTAGATAACAGTGAAAAAAACAGTAGTTAACATAACATTTTTTGTTGTCCCAATTAGGAGCAGAACGTTGTAATACAGGATCAAAGTTTTCACATAAATGTCCCCACCGCCACCGAATGTTCTCTTACCACATCTCTTTGTTGTTAGTATCCCAGTAGTCCCAATTTATGAGATATAAAGTGTAATGCAAGAAACAAAGTTTCTGTACATTTTCTCCACCATTTTTGACAATCGCCTCAAAGCCGATTACCTCAAAATGGCATGACCCCTAGTTTATTGGACATATGATCTGCTTAAGAAAGACTTTTTTTAACTTGAGCTAAGAGGAACCATGTCAGTTCTGTTATAGAACATTTTGGTATCTCTTAAGAAACATTAGTAAACATGCTTCATAGTTCTTTAAGGTCCTTGTTTTTCTAATCTTACTGAGCGCACAATGCACCAACATATCCAGAAAAATGTATCTGATGATTCATGCAGAGGAAGTGTTATATAATGAATAGTGAATAATCTCTATACACTCAGAAAAACCACATTTAGGAGAACATAAATTGCTTATCAGACGCTTAGTGTCAGCCACAGTGCTTTGAAGTTAAAAATTTTCACCTTCAACAGAGAATCATTTTGTTTGGTGTTCTGAAAGAAAGCTTTGTTTGTGACATAACCTTGGGGTCAATGCATAATCATGAAAATGAACCATTCGCCATACTCGGTATAAAACACAGTGTATAGCTTAATCGCGGTAATTTCTCACTCTTAGATGTGAGATTATTGCTGTAGTTGGAAGACGAGTAGTTTATCCTGTGTATTTATACTCGTTTTAAACATTATCAAAACTGTTAGCAACTCAGTATATCATGAAAGCAGTCACATAAAGTATGTAAACATGAATGAGCACAGAGCAATTATTTTTATTGGTTGAAATAGTTTCAGAATTCATTAATTCATTAATAAAGTTATTAATTAACATGTGATTTTGCTTTGAGTATTTAAGAGTTCAATTTCAGATATTGAAGAGAAATCCTTCAAAAGCTCTGCCTTCACTACAAATAAATTACCCTTGACCCTAGAAAAAAGAATTGACATGTAAAGCAGATTTGAATGCACTGAGGGAGTTCATCATTTTCTTACTTTTTTATTCCTGTTTCTTTATTAGTGAACTCAAATGTACCTTTTGTTATGGACTGAGCTGAGTATTTTAAAAGTAAAAAAATGCACAAACTGCATTTATGAATCATTACTATATATATATATATTTTTTTTTTTACAGATTATTCTTTCTCAGGCAGAAGCTAAGCTAACAGGTACTTCATCCAGAGCAGTGTGTCGTAAACTATCAGCCATAGGGAGGAGAGTGCTGTCCATAGAATCGGTTGCACCTTTTCAAGGTTTTCAAGTCATCCTCTTTAAAAATATATCAGTGCTTTATCACCTGACAGTATGACACAGCATGGTACAGTGAATCCAAATTTTGGGTTTTTAACATTAAAAAGTAGCCCATATTATTATTTTTTTTTAAATATGACTTTATAATTTTTATTATTGTTATTAGTGACTGCCAGCAAGTCGATTTCAATTGTGGTGACCAACTGGATAGTGTGTCTCCAGAATTATGCATATAATAAATATATATAAACAAACCTCAGTGCAGGAAGAAATAGCTCAAAGCTTTGCTTATGTTGTATTGTGTAGTCTTTTGTTTTATGTAGCACCTTGGGCCTGGAGGAACGTCATTTCATTTCACTGTGTACTGTACACCACTGTATATGGTTCAATTGACAATAAATAACATTTGACTTGACTTGAGAACAGAAAACTGCATCATGTTAAAAGAAGTTCCTGAAAATTTTAAGGTGAGACGTGCAGTTTTAAATGTCAGTCTTTGAAGTGTGAAATTCTGCTGCTGTTAATACTCTGGTAAGTCAGAAAGCCTTTAAACTCCAGAGTGGCTCTTTAAACAGAGCTAAAGAAGGCATTGCCAAAGTCAACTGGAATACCAATATATGACCAATACATCACAATTTGTGACAAAAATATTGTGCTTTTTTTTTTGGGAATCTATAGTGTATTAAATTCAACTAGTCCAGGAAAACAAGACACCAAAAATTAGTGATTGCTCAAATTGCATTTACATAATATTGTCTTCACTCAAGTCAAATAACTGAGATTTAGAAATCGTTCTCTTAAAACATTTAGGTTTGGGACATTAAGCAGTTTTGTTTTGTGTGAGCAGGTCTTATAACCAAGCCTTTGTTAACATGGTGACTGTGAAAAGGCAATACTCATAAGTAGAAAACCAAGACTCAAAATACAACGTGTTTCACATTTGATTTATTTCCATTCAACTGAGTGTGTTTGAATGCACGCAATAATGTGATCATAGTCAGATTTGTACAGTTATCTTGATTATTCATGTGGTCACATATTTAGCATTCTACGATCTAGAAAACAGATAAAGAAATCAGATAAAGAGAGCTAGATTTTATCCCAGTAATCGGTTTACTTACAGCATGTATACCAGTTATCTGATTCCACTCGACTGGCCCAGTCTGCATATGTGCACCAGCCTAACCCAACATGTTACCGGGCCCACCTATTCTAAAATCCTGGATTTATTTGCCCTCTTTTCCATTTACTTTTGTGTTGTTGTTACTTTTTTGTTGTTGCAGGATACGGCAACCCTACAATTAAATGCACCAGTAAAATTAAAAGCAGCAAAATTCAATTCAATTAAATTTTATTTATTTAGCGCTTTTTACAACGTAACATTATCTCAAAGCAGCTTTACAATATTACATTATCTTAAAAGGTCAAGCCTAGGTTGACAGTGGCAAGGAAAAACTCCCTAAAATGGTAGGAAGAAACCTTGGGAGGACCAAGACTCAACAGGGGACCCATTCTCCATGGGTGGCCTGGATGTTAATTGAACAAATACTAAAAGTATATTAAATTATAGCAAAATTAGGTTAAAATAAATTCATTATTTATTAATTTATTTATATTTATTTATTAATAATAAAATTTAAAATAGTAATAGAAAAATTTGAAAATACACTAAATTATAAAATAAAATATATTATAAAATTAGTCATTGGAGGCCCATCGTCTCCAAACGATGGAGGGACATAATGGCTATCAAACACCTTATAACACTTACATAATTTCATTATTTAATATTAAAATTTGAAATGGTTGTCATATTTTTCTGTGTGATTATTGGCTGGCTACAGAGTAGAAAACTGATTATTATATAATCTCTGAGGTTTTCCATTACTCAAGTGCGTGTGTAGATGTTGCTTAGAATAATTGATTAATTCATTCATTCAGTAATTATTTTTTATTACTTAGGCGCATCCTTATCAGGCACATCCTTAATAATCAGTGGTGACTTGATCATTGTTTACAATCTGTCTGTGTGTAATTTGCTTATAATGTGGTTGATGACTTGAGGTATTGATTTTACAATGTAATGTATTCGGTTTAATGGAATAACTGTATTTCATAATGTGAAATGGACACACATTAGTAACTGTACCATGTTGGACCACACTGTCTCTGTAAAAGCATTAGATTTTTTTCTAATGCCATTGACGTTATATTTCACCTGTTGTATTTTTCATTCCTAGATGGATGGGAAAAATCTTATAATGATTTTATGGGATATAAATATTCATTCTTAAACACGGATGCAAAAGATGTAGGCGACCAACGCATGACCAGGCATTGTTCATCAGATTCTCATGATGATGAGGAGCATTTTGTTAAGCAGCGAAGAAGAGTCTGTAATGGTTCATTTCGGTCTGGGAGCGTAGATGAATATTCTGGAGGTCTGATGAACTCCCTTTACCAGTCTCAGATCAGCTCCCCTGTCCCCAGGATAAACCAGGACCGGAGGTGGAGGAGATCACGTAGTGCCCTCAACCGCTCCTGCTCCATTCCTGACTCCAACAACCCACCTGTTTTCTCAACTTCATCACACACAAATCTGAGCATGATGGTGGAAGACTTGTCAGAGATTGGAGGTGATGAGTGCAGGATGATGCAATGGGAGAACCAGATGTTTAAAGGCTCACCCAAGGGGTCTGCACAAGATGTGAACTTAGATGGACATGAGAGCCATTGCCACTTTGTGGAATCTGTCAGTAGCACTGAGCACATCGATCTTGAGCTGGAACTAGATGAAACTGACAAAAGTGAATTAGTAAGAAATTTGCTGATTTCAAACATGGAGGTAATAAACAGTAACCTGTCCTCTAACCACATGACCAAAAGCATGCTGTGCCTCAATGAAGAATCTCAGGATGAGGTAAGGTGTCGAATATTATAAATAGACAGATGTTGTCTGTCTTTAATGATGTGCACTTTAGTTGCTTTTATTTGCAGTGGGCATCTCTGCGCACTCTCCTTTCACACTGTACACGGCCCTTGTCTGTAAATGAACTGTGGGCTCTGTGCTACACTTGCCTATCGACTCTGCAGAGCTACATCGACTTCCCAGGTTAGTCCAGCTATGGATGGATAATGGGACATTATAGTGACATCATGAGAATGCCAGCTTACATTGCTCATACAACTCCTCTGTTACTCACAGTAATGACTGATTGAATGCTCATTACAATATGATTTAGGTTTTCAACTTTTGTTTATCAGTACTATTTTTTTGATAGTTCAGTTAACACACATTAGGGGAGCTTAGTGGCTTGGTGGGTAAGCACCATCACCTCACAGCAAGAAGGTCCTGGGTTTAATCCCCAGGACGATCCTTTCTGGGTTCCTTCCACAGTCCAAAGACATGGGTGTTAGGCTAATCGGTGTCTCCCTAGTGTGTGAATGTGTATGAGTGTATGGGATGTGTGCCCTACGATGGATTGGTGCCTGGTCTAGGGTTGTTCCTGCCCTGTGCTGCCGGCTGGGCACCATGTCTCTCAGGAGCCTATAAAGGACTAAGTGGTTAGAAAACAAACGAACTAATGAGTGAATGAATAACATGATCATGAATAAAAATAATGAATGAATAACATATACAGGTTATCATAATATGAATCAAATCTTGTTGCTTTTTGAAAAACGTCTCTTTTGGCTCTCGTCATTTAAGTATTTAGCACGCTTTAGTCGAGATGTGCGACTCACATGCCATTTCCAGCTGGAACATGTCGGTATCACAACAGCTGTCGCTCAGTGTAAATCCCCCTTTTCTTAATAGATGCGTTCTTTCTGAAAATAAGTCACCATGGTTCCTAAGAATATTGGTGTTAGGAGCCAACCAAAAAGAAAAAACCCTGATAGAGCAGGTATTTCATTATCTGTGTATACATAGTGTTTAAGCATATAAGCAACTTCATTAATGCATACAATCCATTTTTTCCTGGCAGTCTATATTATTAGAACATATTAATTTAATTTACATTATTCCATATGAAAAATTTTATTTTGGTTTTCATCGTTTTCAGCACCCAACATGCCTTCTGGAACAAATTAAGGATGAGAAGTAACTGAGATACCACTGTATATGTAATGGGAAGCTCTGGCAGAGGGCATCACACATAGGCAGCTCAGGTCAGCACATCTAGACCGATGGACTCGGATCAGATCAATGGGGTCTGATCAGCCCTAATCTAGCACTAACTCAACATATGTGGCTAGAGCTATTTAGGCCTGAAATGTGCCATTGTTTTCAGCTTCGCACTTTTAAAGATAAGGCTGATACGATATGCTAGGGCATTTTTTGTCACATTTCTGTGTTGATAAAAACTAAATAACAGAAGTATAAAGAGAATGTAGAGGGCATAATGGTTGAATCCAGAAATAGCTATTTTGTAGGTCATCTTAAAGACTTACTGTTTACGACTTGAACACCAAATTATCTTCATGGCATTAAATCTGAGAGGAATCTTATACATTGTTATAATTTGTTTTATTTGTTACTGCACATGAAAAATGTGTTTAACCCAAGCATGGAAGTTTCCTGTGACAGACAGTCCCTCAACTACTCAGCGACAGTCTTTTAAACATAATAACAGTGACTATGGACTATAGATTGTCATACTGCAGTATGTACAATGGGTAATTGCGTATTACATAGAGGTTAAAATGTAATTATTCTGAGGTAAGATGAATACTTATGTGTAGAGTGCTATGCTTTAATGTTCCTGTACTATCTGATGAATAAATACAGCTGTGTGATGGCGGTTAAGAGTCTTTAGTTATCCTCTGATGCTACAGATACAGTAAATGTCTCGGATGCCTGGGAGTCTCACTCTATTGATCTGTTCAGCAGACCTGAACATTCTTTGGAGGGCTGTCTGGTTGGGGGTGGCTGTTGCTTTACGATGTGGTATTGCAGTGTGTTAGGATGCTTTCAGTGTTGCCTTTGGAAACAGCTTGTAAGGTTATACAAGCCCATGCCAAACTTCTTTAGCCTCTTTAAGCCTCCTACACCACCCTAGGGTTGGGGACAGTAAAAGTTAAAAGTGTCACCCGAAGATTGATTGCCAGCTCTTTTTGATGTGAAACATAAATATTTATGTCTTACTATCATGGGTAATTCTATATCCATGCTAGGCTGTATCTAGGTCAGCTACAGTCATAGTGTGTTGTAACAAAACTAATGGGTTTCCATTGAAAGCAAGCTGTATATAATTTCCAAGAAAAAGGTGCATGTTTTCTATATATGAAACCATTAAGGTATGCTAAGGTGGATCAATTGATCATTTTAATAATCTATGTACACTTGAAGTCAATATCAAATTTTCTGCATGTGCCACTTTCTGTTTTGAAAGCTTATCTGTGCCTCGACTCTGTGTATGTAAGCTGTGATGGAGAGTTGCTCTTCTTGAAGCCTAAAAATGCAGGTATTCCGTTTACAATTCATATTAAGTGAACAACCTTATCCACTTAAGACTGGTACAGTCTATAATGCCAAAAACACAAGTTTCTGTCTCTATGAAAAGCAAAGATCTTTTGGTACTATGAACAACCATACTATGAGTTATTTTGCCAACCATTGCAGGATTTCCAGATGCCTTTTATGTAGCTCCTGAATTCCAGGAGCATGGCATTGTAACAGAAAAGGTTAGTGGTTAGCTAAAATGATAGCTAAGCTACTGTAACTTAGCTACTGTAAGTTTTGTGCTTTTCAAATGTAAATGCCTGAACTTTTCAGGACCACCGTTTTTTCTTTTCAGGCTTGCATATATGGAGTGGCGGCTATTCTGTGGGCCACAGCTAAATTTCATTTGTCCCCAAATGAAAAGCTAGCTATGCCTAGAAAACTCAAGAGGCTTCTACTCGAGATGGCCAGAAGAACTCCAATTGAAAGGCCATCGATTGTTACAGCACAACAGGTAATACACTGATAATACACTGATCGCAAAAAGTGTTGAATATTTAATTAGGAGATATTTCATTATGAGCAGTATATTAAACGTAGTTGGATAAATACTGGTTATTATATCATGCCTGAGACCATTAGTAAACATGCTTGTATGGAACATTGTGGAGAAGGGTTGGCTTGTCTTACTGACTCATATTGTCTTGAGATTCGGTTTACGGACAGGTATCTTGAAATTACCTATTATAATTTGATAATATGTTGTAGAGTTCAGATGCAGCAAAGAAAAACCTCTGATACTGCCACAACTATGTTTCACAGATGGGAGGTTTTTCTTTCTCCAGAAATAATGCATCTCATTTAAACAGAAATTCTATTTTCAGCCATCCACAAAAGTTTTTTCCCCCAAAGCCTTCTGACTTGTTCATTTGAATTTGGAGAGCAATTACTTTCTCCTTGCAACCTTGTCATGCACACCATTGTTCTCCAAATGCTGGAGTTATGAATATAAACATTAGTCAATGTGACTTTACATAATGTGACATTATATTCTTAGAAGTTGCTCGTGTTTATTTGCTATTTGACTATTGCATGCCGCTTGATGTTTTTTTGTTGTTCAACCAATCCTGGAGAGGTTAACAATGATCTTAAAATTCCCATTTCTGTCTAACCATGGATTTGGTGTAACTCTTTGGAAATTAAATTGTAACATTTTCCAGCCTGGAGAGCATCGACAACTCTTTTTCTAAGGTCTTCAAAATTCTCAATTTTTTATATCATGATACATTTCTACAAATATATGTTGTGAAACAATATATAGATTACTGTTCTTTAAATGCAACAGTTTGACCACTCATGCCGTTGCTTCGATCGTAAACATCTGACTCACTTCACTTTTAAATTAATTGCTAATCCTAGTTTCATATTTTCACATGCTTTCACATAATTTTGCCACTTACAGATATGTACGAATGGATTTTTTTCAATAAATAAAGGAAAATGTAACATCTCACTTGTTCCATTTAATTCTCTTCACCTTCATTTAATACTGTGAACATCTGATAATATTTTAGGTAATGTTTAAGCCGAAACATAGACTACTGTATTTATTATGCACTGCCTGGCTACAGAAAAACAGGTTTTAACTAAGAAAATAGGTAAGAGCCTCTCATTGGATAACTGCTGCATGAGTGATTGTTTTAGCTGGTAACAAGTCATTTAACCCTAACTGATACACTGAGTGACTTCTCATTTGTTAAATAACCATGTCAAAAGACACATCCTGTGGTCTTGGAAAACATCTAAGGAGATTGCTGAAACTACTAAAATGGGGTTAAGAACTGTCCAGCACATTATTAAAAAGTGGAAGGACAGTGGGAAAACATAATCTCCAAGGAAGAAATGTGGGTAAGAAAAATCTTGAATGATTGTGATCACCATAGATCAAATTGTAGAAAAACTACAGTAGAACTCAGGGATAAGTTTAATAATGAAAGTAAGAGCATTTCCAGAAGCACCACAAAAAGGGAACTTGAGTGATTGGAACGAAATAGTTTTGTAAGGCTAAATAGCCTTAGGGAAACAATTCGTCAATGAGGTTAACAGTCAAAAAGGGCTTACATTTTCTGGGAAGCTTAAAGACTTAACCTGGCAGTTTATTCTTAAATAAATCTTCTTATCTTAAAAAAACAATCTTCAGGTATATCTACATGGAGTCTACAGAACTGTGCTTGTGCATTAGTAATTTTTGTATTCTCTTTTCTATCCGTCATGCTGCATCAGTCTTGCCATGATTATCTGTCACGTCAGGGGATTGATGCTGAAACTGTGTGGACACAGCTAATAAACAGACTTCATAAGGTATGTCCTTAAGGGTGGTGTTGCACCAGTTCCGAAGTCACATGCGTTGACTATTTTAGGAGAACGTCGTATTTTCATCACGGTGGTAACAATTATACTTGTTACAGGAATGATAACACATACTATTTATTGTGTATATTTGCACCATGTTGTAAAATGCTTTCTTGTGTATCTAGGCATCCAATGGGATTAATAAAGCACAAACTTGCCCAGAATTCAAAAGCACAATTCAGCCTGAGAAGAAAACAGGTATATGTATGTATATGTCATTTTCTTGTTGAGGGTGTGATGTTCCTCACTGACTTTAATTGACTGTCTGCTCTAGAAAATCCAGTCCACCTACTGGTGTAATCCAACAAGCATAGAGATGTCTGGATTACTGGTCTGTAGTCATCTGCAGGACTATCGATGTACAGTAAAGGATTAACCGCCACTCCCAATATATAACACACTTTATACTTATATGTAAATTATGTACTTCATTATATTTTCAACATAGCTTCTTTGGCCAGGGTTTAATGCACAATTTGGTTGATGAGTTTACTTAATGTCTGTACTTTATGTCTGTATATGTTTCCTTAATTATTTGTTTTTGTGTTAACAGGATTTGTTCCTTTGGCCCATGATATCAGGCTGGCTCCAGTAGCTGGCCCTGTTCCTCAGAGCAATCACCTCTCTATGATGGCCAGGTTGCCACTGGCCTTTACGTCTTCAGCTACTCACTTTACTCCTATAGTAGTAACTCAGGAGGAGGATGGAAATTATGAATCTCCCTTACCTGAACCTGGAATAGAAAGGTAGGCTAACACGTGTGATTGTGATGATGGTAATGTTAAATGAACCACTAGCCTGGGTTAGTGACTTCAAAATGTAAATGTTTTTAAAGGAGGAGGTGGTTTTAAACTTAGTATTGCCTGTAATGTGTAATGTTGCCTCAAATTACACTAAATTAATCATTTTACAATTGGGACTATGTTACCACGTACTCAGTTGCTACTGTATTGCTTCTGCATTCATTAATTGAATATTACCTATGAACAGCCATATTTGTTTGTCTCTTTCAAGTGAGTTTAATACTGCTTGTTTGAAGCTTGTGTTAAAAAAATTCCCAGTGAATATTTTTAGCCATTTTAGCTTGTCAGGAAACACATAGTTAAGGATGCCGATCTTGCTGTATCCCTAAGCTTTTGGTGGAAACGTTGTCATGCACTTTGTCTGAATATGTAGCAGCGAGGCTATTGTTTGTGTTATTTTTTTGCACAGTGTCATGACATAATTGAATTGTAAAGCTTCAATTCATGTCAATTGTTGACAATTCCAGAGTTTAAAGCCTCTCATTATTTTGTGCTTACACCATTATAGCCATGGGTTCCTCTAAGCTGCTGACTGGCGATTCAAAACAAATGTACCTTACTCTATACAATTTAATTTAAATAATTAAACAACAACAATACAGTTTCCTGCTTGCCATTTCGAAAGTCTGAAATGTCATCAAATAAGAGAAAGTTACTTACTTGCAAATCGACACAAAAACCTGATAGAACCACTTATACACTAGCCAGGTGTGCAAAACATGGAACCATTAATTAATTTGAAATTATGTATCAACATGGAACCATTTAATTCATTTGAAATTATGTATCAATCTGTATTATAATAAAATATGTAACAACAGTTCATGTAAGTAACATCCCACATGCACCTGTGTAGCACGAGAAGATGGGTCAGTGCAGTTAAGGCTCTGGACAACTTAAATAAAAGGATGTCAGTTGAAATCCTACCACTACCATGCTTCGTCTTGAGCTTTATTTTAAGTTCTTCTGGTTAATATTTACTTTGTTTGATTGTACTGAAAAAGACAATGCCGTGTCTGATATGGGTTTAGATGATTTAGGTCACTTTCTCCTGTTGTATTTGTGTTTGCATTTTAATTGCATAAGTAAGGTTTTTAATAACCTCTGGTAAATAATCAGCTTCTGTTGTTTGTATTAGAGGGTGTTAGCTCCTAGATTTTTTATGGATCATAAATTCAAATGCCTTCATGTAGGTCTCCCGGGTAATGAGATTCTGTGAAATAGCTAACATAATTACATAGCATGTGGTTGTAATTCTTTAATTAAGGCACAACTACATACGACCCTGCACTTTTTTCACATTTTACAATTTTCATGTAGAAGCCTTTTCTAACACTGACATGACATAATTTCCTGGTATAACATTTCATTCACAGACTGTCAGATAAACAAGAAACCTATTGTTAATACTTAGGTCATGTTAGTACAAGTACTAAAATTAAGCTTAATGCATCCTAATTATAGGAAATTGCATACTAACTCATAGCACAGATTGTAGTCCTAAGTATAATTGTGCATTCTGAGATGCAATGACTTTTAAAAATACAAGTACGCCATCCTTATTCTGTTGTGTTATATGTGTTAAAGCACCACTAGTGAACTTGGAGATGATGACCTGGTTTCAGAAACAATGTTACATCAGCAGGACTCGCACAGCGAGGGAGCACAGAAGGAAGACCATAGCTTTAGCTCGTCCTGCAGTAGTACTGTCCATACCTCTCCAACTCACTCTGCACTCCAAACAGTGTATAAAGAAGCACACAGCCACTCTGAACCAATCTGCTCCAGTTTCTCAAGTCCTGTTGGTATTTACAGCAACTTCTTACTACAGCAGGATCCACAAAGTGGCTGCCTGACCCTGTTTCCTGTTCAGATAGCTGTTTCTCAGCCAGTCACAGGAATTGACCTTAGCTTGCCACTTAGGACAGTATCAGAAACTCGTAAGAACAAGTATTACGAGGTTCATCATACTGCACAGAATGGGGAATTGGACTATAACGACGAGAAAAAAGACAATGTGTTAAATAATGGAGTTTACCAGAACACCTCTGAACCTCTCAAACACTCCACGGGAAAGAGAACTACAGGACAAAACGCTCCCATTTTGCAACAGGTTATTGTTTTGCTGAGAGAGGAGTTTGGCCTTGAAGAATATCTGGAAAATGGGGTGGAAGAGCTGGCTATGGGTAAAAGATTTACATAATTTTTACATAATTTTCTGCATACTGGCCTTATAGGGCATTCAGCTATGTTCTGTTGTGCAGTTTTCTGAAATTAGGACATGTCAAAGTTAGACAAAATACACTTTTTGTACTTTGTACAAAAATGAGTGATAATTTTAAATGGTGGTTATTTAATGATTATTGCGTTACATTTACATTTTAAGGCATTTAGCAGACGGTCTTAATCCAGAGCGACTTACAATTATTACAGATTTACAATCCAAGCAATTGTGGGTTAAGGGTCTTGCTCAAGGACCCAACTGTGGCACAGGTGGGGTTTGAACCATGGACCTTCTGATCCAGAGTCCAGTGCCTTAACTACTAGGCTACCACAGTCACAGGTTACAGTTATGCACTGTTTAACCACCTATTACGTTTTGTGAAACAAGTAATTGCCTGAAATGGTCATTGACCAGACATTACCATAGTCACATAGATTATACTGTATAGCATAAAATGACTATGCTTCTTGCATTTGCACTACTGATTGGCTGATTAAAATTGTTTGGATGTTAAAGTAAATTAATGTTGATGGTCATTTAATGGCACAAAACTGTACTTTCCACATTGCTTTTTGAATTCTCTAATGATTTTAATAAGTGGAAGACAAATTGGCAAAAACTGAAATGTTTAATATACTCTGCTATGCAGATGTATAATTCTTATCCTATTTACTTCTAGGGGAGTACATCCTTTCTTTAATGCGCCTGAAGTTTGACACCTTTTGCAGAGCAATAGTGGAAAAGTTCAGTGATAACCATTGGGATACAGACCTGTTGGGATTGCTATACTGCCTGGTCAACCATGACCCATCTTCTCTGTGGGTATCTATGCAAACCAGTCTGCCAAAAAAATCTGATATATACTTGTTGACAAAAAAATAACTCACCAAGAAGGAACTGAATGAACCATTATTTGTATGAATGTAATGATGATACATGTAAGTGTTTACAATATTAGGGAAAAATGTTTTTCAGGGAAAACTGTACAATTGAAATGAGGCTCATACAGCATGAGACAAGTTAGGCATTGGATATCGTATCCTGTGGCACATCTGCCCACAGATGTTGTAGTTGGGTCTGTAGATTGTTATCCATCACACCAACAGCTGGGGCAGTGTGTCACTCCACAGCAAAGGCAGGATTGAAACGCTCAATGTGAGACCTTTTTCGCTCACCTAATGAAACCTCAAAATTTTGGATCCCAAACAGAACCTGGATTTGTTGCTAAAGGTGAATCGTTTTCATCTTGTGAGTTATTTTTGGTCAGAGTATATTAACAGTAATTTCAGCTCCTTTTTATATTGTTTTAATGGAATTGCTAAAAGACACGTATCCTCGTTATGATATCTAACCAATACAGACCAGACATTATGAAGCACTCCTTTATTTCCTTTGAACCCATCACAATACACAGTAAATACACAAAACCTTTCGAAACACCCCACTCACCCCATTTTATTCATTAGCCTTTATACAATAGGCAGTTTCCAAAAGCATTTTCCAAACACAGTCAATCCCCTGGTTGCTGAGTCCCTATGGTAACAAAGAGGCTAGAATCGGGACTCTTAAGGACACACTTGGTTGCTTACACAGCTCAGATGGGTCTGCGAGCACTTTGAAGAGCCAGATGTGTACACAAAGAGAGTCAGATGTGTACACCGAGGAAATAAAATGATGCACACGGTGCCACTCCTCCAACAGCTCTGTTTAGAAAGTGATTCTGGATGGGTCACATGAGGAAGGCCAGATGCAAAGAGTCTGTGTTGCTTCGAACGTAGGGTTTAGATGTACACAATAGGCTCATTCTGCTGGATGGATCACATGGCTCTCAGACTGTTTTCTCTGCTTCGGGCGATTAGAATGATTGGATGGCAGAAGTTCACAACTCTGCTGTATACTGGCACTGCAGGCTGATATGAAGAGTTTGCTGTGCATATAGGACAGATATCAACAGGATTGTGGAATAGCAGGTTACTTATACGACTTGATCTTTAACAACTGGTATGTGGTGCAGTTATAATTTTGACAAGCTAATTACTTTAAGGTACTGATTTAAATATAGTGTGTAGAAAGGCATGGCATTGTGTTTGTGTTCAAACGAGACTAGCATGGTAATTTTGTTTCATATAAAGTATGTCTATGAAGTAAGAGCCCACTTTAATACATTTATCATTCACTGACCAATGTACATTATAACTGTTTTAGATTTATCTCAAGCAGAAGGAGACCAGATTGTATCTACATTACATGAATTTAGTGTTAGCCCTTTGGGTGACAATGTAAAAGTCTGACTTTCTTTATAGACACCTGGTATTTGTTCAGTGAGTAGAATAGACTGTGTTATTATAACTGACTACATTGTTTTGTGTTCTCTGTGTGCTGTTAACTTGTTCTAATACGTTATACAATGAATAAATGGTTCCAATATTTGGCGCATGGGTGACTCTAATATGTCCTACCACCAGAGTTCAAATTATGGCAGGGCATTTTGGCAGGGTTAGGTGCCAAATGCAGAATTTCAATGTCTGTGTCTAGGAAAGTAGAGGCCAGTGACCCCTACCCCTTTGCTTGATTTCAGTACAGTTGGGTTAGTTAATTCAGGCTGAAGATACTACAAAGCAGTGGTAAGAGCCAGCTGCAGGAAATGGGTTCAAATCCCAGTTATTTTATATATTCAATTCAATTCAATTTTATTTATATAGCGCTTCTTACAATGTAGCATTGTCTCAAAGCAGCTTTACAGTAATACAATTGTCTAAAAGGCCAATCCCATGTTGAGCAAGCCCAGGGCTATCTTTACCTGCACCCAGCATATTCTGGGTTCCCCATGACCCTGTCCAAGATAACTGTTGTACTTGTAGTATTAATTGATTATTTTTGTACACGTTACATGAAAACTTGAAAGCTATGAAAAATAGGAAAATATGGAAAATGTATTTCATACGTGATACTTTTGTCATTTGTAATTGTTTTTGATTGCTGCTGATCTGTATTTAAAAAAATCCATACAATAATTTACAGCCAAACCCAAGTTTTGTGGTAATTTACCTGTGCATTAACAATATGTGTATGAGTTCTGGGGGCAGGGTGGCAGCTAGGGTAGCAGAAGCGCTACCCAGACCAGTCCTCAGACAGATCCTGCAATACTCGAACTGACTACATGCCACAGGTCTTAGCCATTAACAGGGCAGTATCAGTAACATACCTGAGGCCAGGGATTAAGCAGGCAATTTGGTCTGACAAATGAATTTGATTGGGAGCTTCCCTTTCATGAACAATGCTAAGGAGCTGTGAGATGATTTAGTGGGTAGAAAGTGTATTTCTCATTTCCTCTGTCTTTCTGTACCTCTGTCAGAGCACTTGATAAAGAACCTTCATCAGAAGCAGAGGACTGCCCACTGGTATCACCCCCAGATACCAGGAACTATGAGGGAGAGAAGACAGTGAATACAAAACATGGTCAGCTCAACCTCAGTCCAACCGAGTACCATACTCCCCTCTTAGATTCTGTAGGAGGGAGAGAACATAAAGGAATTAAGAATCAGAATCAAGGAGAAATTAATGGCACGCAATGGCATAGAAGGACAGACGAATTTGGAGGAGAAGAAAAAACAGCTGAGACTGAGAACACACGGAAAGAGACTCAAGTGAAACTAAAGAAGCATCAGTATTATTTCAGTACAAGTAAGTCTGGTCTGGAAATGAGAGTAGGGATGTGCGACATTAACTAAAAATAAGTCTTTATTATTTTGTTCATAATGCATTTTAGGTAATTGTTTGTTTTTGATAATGCGTTATTTAGACAATAACTTAGCAGTGTAAATCGCGTTTTTTGTAGAATGATTCTGCTAAAGTTTGCTGAGTGTATTTATATGCTGGTAACTTGCTTGGTTTAAACCTGGTGTGGAAAGTTTATGGCACATTTGCCATAATCAACATATTCTTCACAGTTGTTAATTCTGAGATGGGAAAAGAAATTGGCTGTTGAGCTGTCTTTAGTGGCAAATGATTTAAAGGTTAATTCTTTAGCCATTTTATATATTACATGGTGTAACATGCAGAACTGCCCCTGTAGAGGTCCATTTAGCAAAAACAGTTACATTAAGTAAGTGATGTCATTCAAATTTATACTTAATGTGGTGTTTCATTCACGATGTTTATTCACACATCAGGTGTGCAACGATATTCTGTTAATCATTCCAGACATACACTTATTTGTATAGATAATTATTTAATGTAAATAGATAATTATCTAACAACCCAAGCCTACGGTTCTGTAGAGCTTTACCATCACTGCCACTGTAACCACATTCTATGTAATCAAATTCAGCAATAGTGTTTCTTAAGTTCTGCTCTGATGATGACAGGTTCTCCATGTGCTAATCCAGATCTCTTTCCTTTGTTGCAGTGTTGAGTGGACTCAGTATGGACATGGAGAGAACCAACATTCCAGCAGATGGAGCTAGTGCCTGTATGTGTGAATCTGAGACTCAGTGCCAGATCTCTGAACTGGAGCACAGCGCAGAAAGCCAGCTCACCCTGGACAGCTCAGATGCAGACATGGATGACTCTGATTCTTTAATCTCTGACAAGACTTTTCCCTCCTGCTTGGGCCCCCAGGCGCTTTCATTCAACTCTGCGTGGGCCCTCGCTATGTATGGGGAAGAGTACTTTACTACAGAAGTCGTGGAGTATGCTTACAAACTGGGCACACACACTGACTCGCCAAGCCTGGAAGATAAATTACAGGTAGATGAGCGCTCTATAAGCTACTGTGCTGTAAATGTTAAATGTTTCTGGGTGGCTTCGGAGTATGATCCAGATTCCAGATAAGTCCACATTTGAAGCGACTTGCAGAGTCCTTTCTTAAATTATGTTCTTTCTTGAATACTTGCTAATTTTTATTTTCAATGTTTGCCAATTTTTTTTCATTTTCAATGCTATCTATTAAAAGGAGGCACCTTTCTTAGACAAAGAAGTTTACCAGGTATGTTTTATGTAACGAGGAAATGCATTGCCTCAGTAAATGCATTTCATTTTGAACTCTTTTTTTAAATGACTGTCACAGATCATTGTTTTTAGACCTTCACCTAAATCGTAGTGGAAAGCTCACATTTGTGTGAGCCTGAGGTGCTGATTGATTAATATGAATAGTTCTGTAAATGGCTGACAGGTCAGAGAAGAGAGTGGAAAACTCCACAGGAGGACAGAAGCTACAACCGAGAGTCACACACACACCTCCAACTTCAAAGCAATGGCCATTGATGTTACCATAGTGATTAATGCAGACCAAACATACTGCAATATGAATTCTTAACTGAATTCTAAAGCTTAACACAGCCCTCTTTCTGGAAACATATCAAACTATGTCTTGTTTTTTCAGGGTGTTGATAATACACAGTACTGTTCTTTCACTGACCCCTGAGTTCTCTGGTGTGATTTGAGCAGTGGTGTGCATTGAGCTTTTGCCTTTGATGTGTCTTTCCTACAGGAACTGCAGCAACAGTTGACACTTGAGAGTAGAAATTTAAAGAAGACCCGGAATTTCTACCAGAAGCTAATTCATCAGGAGAGGAAAAATAAAGGTGCAGTAAAAATACACACTGCAATGTCTATAGAAAATCATGTTTGGTCTTACAGCCTGAAATCAAAACAAATAAGAAATATACAGTGATTACACCCCTGGCAGTTTTGTAACTACTTTGTTATGGGACAACACTGAAGACGTGCCACTTTGATATAATGTAAAGCAGTCTGTCTACAACTTGTGTAACAGTGTACATCCCCACCCCTCTAACCTCTGCAGAAAAGCTGGCAGCACTCCTACTTCTGTTTTCAAAAGCCAACCTCTGAATATGACACTGAGCATTTGCACTCAGCTTCTTTGGTTGACAGTGAGGCCTGTTCTGAGGGGAACCTGTCCTATTAAACCAATGTATGGGTGTACTCACTTTTATTGCTAACAGTTGAAACATAATCTATGTTGAGTTATGTTGAGAAAGTTTTGAAATATCGGTTTATAAGTTTTGAACCACATGAGATCTGGCAACTGATTGACAAAAATGGCAATCCTGGTTTTCTTTGATATGCTACATGATCACCTTCCCATTAAAAAAAAAAAACAAACTTGCCCATGATCCAATATGGCAACTTTCAAAATTATGGCCATGGTCTGGACATATTCTAAAAGACAGACCCTCTCACCTAGTATTTGCTGAGGTATTCAGATATGTAATTTCCCCTTTTGCCTCTGAAATAAAATGGTGTCATGTGGCTTTTGACTCACCCTGTACGCTTGCTGGACACTTTATTAGGCACACCTATTGAGCTGTTTTTAACAAATAGCTTATCAACCATTCACATGACAGAAACTCAGTGAACTGAGGCATGTAAACATGGTCAGGACACCCTGCTGTTATACACACCAGGCATCGCAATGGGGAAGACGGGCTGCTCTGAGTATTTCAGAAAATGCTTAGCTACTGGAATTTTCATGCACAGTCATCTCTAGGGTTTACAGAGAATGCTCAGGAAACATCCAGTAAGCAGCAGTTGTCTGCGCAAAAATGTCTTGTTGATGCTGGAGGTCAGAGGAGAATGGCAAGACTGGTTTGATCTGATAGGAAAGCAACAGTACATATTCACTAAAACTAAGGTATGCAGAAGAGCATCTTTGAATGCACAGTGCACTGAATATTGATGCATATGGGCTACAGCATTAGAAGACTACACTGGGTGTCACTACTATAGGCAACTGAACCTACATGGCGGCCCACCAAAATTAGCCTAATAAAAGGTTGAAAAAATGTTACCTCTTCTGATGCCCCATGGTCTCGTTTTCTGCTGTGTTATTTAGATTGTAGGGTCAGATTTTGGAGTGGACTCATCCTGTCTTGTGTCAATAGCTCTTTCTGGTGATAGTGAAATGTTGTGGGGATATTTTCTTGGCACACTTTGGACACTTGGACCCCTTTTTTCCAACTAAGGATCATTTAAATGCCACAGTCTGCTCGAGTATTGCTGGAGAATTGTGTCCATCACTTTATTATCACAGTGCACCGACCTTCTAATGGCTTTCTAGATGTAATTTATCTTGTCAATATGGACAAAAACCTTTGAGGATTGTTTCTAGCACCTTGTTCAACCTATGCCATGAAGAATTCAGTTATTGTAGGCAAAGGAATACTAGCAAGGTGTGCCTAATAAAGTAGCCAGTGAGTTTATTTTTCCTGCTTTATTTATACATTTTGCATTACATTTAATTAATGAGGAAAAAAGGAAACGATTCTCAAAATTACAATAAAAATGAAAATCAGAATTACATGGAAAAGCATAAGCTCCATGATGTAATTCTTGACAGGGCCATCAGTCTGTTTGGATATTTCTCTATGAATTAGCACACCTAAACTGGGGTAAATTTGTCTTGCAGAGAAGTTTGGTCAAATTCATATTGAGCAGCAATGGACTGCTGTCTTTGCCACTGACCTCTTGGTAGCTTCCTTAATCAATATCCTCCTAGCTCATAGTATGAAGGCTATAGTATTTAGGCAAAATTGTATTTTATTATCGTTAGATTTATGTTCATTTCAAAGTGGAGGTAAGGATTTGGACAGGGTATAATGATTTTCTATAGCCATTGTATCGGTTGGTACTCTACCAACATTTCTGCTGATTCTTTGTTTTCTGTGTAAATCATGAGTGCTTTAGTTACAGGTTCTGACGCAAAGGTGATGCTGTCCAAACTTAAAGTACAGTTTGAGGAGCTGAGGACAAAAGTAGAGTTCCTAACCCATGTACGGCAATATCTTCAGGTGAGTGCTGTTCATGGTACCTTCTATAAATGTCAAGTCTCATTAAAATACAAGCCTAATTATGGCATGTATCATTTCATGACATATTATGAAATATGACACATTTGTTAATCTTATAACAAACCTAGTTATGTTAGCTGATAAATACTAGTGGTTCACTTTTTAACAAGAGAAAACAGAAAGCAATAATTTTACAGTGGTCTGGTTTACCATTTTTACAATTTTACAATAATACACATAAATACACATTCAGCAGAAACCATACTCTGACACTCTATGGAAATCAGGAGTGCAAGACAGAAGTGACATGGCGGGAGCAATGAGCACTGGAAAATGGAGTGAGAAAAAAGCTGTGGACATGACAATAATCTTTTTTTTGTTTGTTTTTCATTTTCAGTATATTATTCAATATTTTATATTAAATTTTTAATCATTTGTATACAAATAGGCTTTGTGTTTACGGTTTTCCCAACTCAGCCAACTAGGTGATTATAGAATAACTCCTGCCCATATTAGATACCTCCATAAATTGAACAGTGGCTCTTGTTCTTTAGGCTCCAAGCTGCTGTGAATCAAATATTCTATTACTCAAACTCCATTGCCTGTCAGGCCATGGTGAAACTAATCATTACAGATCACGTGGTGAAACTGGAATTGACACTAATGTGTGGATTACCAGGAAAGGTAATCCACTCATTATTTTACCTACATATTAATAATCTTATAACATATAGCATTTGTGTTATTCTAGCTATTATATAAAAATATGTCCGAAGAGATGCAGTGTAGTCCAGTTCAGATCAAGATTTTGACAGATTATTTATCTGATTGTCAGGTGTTGTGTGTGGACCAGTGGGGTCTGCCCATCGCGCTCGTACCCTCTCTGGCTTCTTCTGGAGCTCCTCCTACAGACCTCAGAGTTGGTGAGGATCCAGCTGTACTAAGTCTGGTGTGTGAGCAACGCAGAACAAAAGGCTGCTGCCCTCTAGTGTCTGGGACACCCAAAGGTCTCATGGCCTATCTCTATGCCAGGTAGAACATTTACATTTATGTCATTTAGCAGACACCTTATCCAGAGCTACAATTAATATAGTTTTACAATCCAAGCAGTTGTGGGTTAAGGGCCTTGCTCAGGGACCCAACTGTGGCAGACGTGTGATTTGGACTATGAACGAAACGGTCCAGTACCTTAACCAATATACCATCACAGTCCCAAATATCATCATATATCATCATATATCATAATAGAGGGGTTAAGACAAGGAGCTGTGTGGGCTCTGCTAACCTGACTCTCCAACACTACTGGGGGTCTCTTTAAATTCACTGGGCACATGTAGAGATACATTCAGGACAAAACTCTGTAAAAACACTAGTGTATTATCTGTGAAGGTGCCCTAACTTTTTCAAACACCAAATCTTCTGTTATTTTAAAATTATGCTTAGCATTTGTATAAAAAAATGTTTGTATGTTTGGCTGGTAAAATTAAATATAAATGTTTGCTGAATACAATGAGAAAAAGTACATTGGAATATAACATGAACATAATATAATGCAGTGACAAGGCTGGGTAGGAGTAGCTGTTGCAGCACTGGGGGTTGATTGCTTGACTGGCTTCCCTTCCTTCAGACAGTTGTGTTTACATGTGGTACGATCCAGCTGGTGGACACCACCAGTAATCAACCCCCAGACCTGAGACAGAGGGCTTGCATGTTAGACTGTGGAACGACAGTGCAGTATGGAATAATATGTTTTTAATTCAAATAATAATTTTATTATGTAGTTGTATTAGAAACAACTGATTGGATTATTATGTTTTGCTGTGCCTGGTCAGGACATCAAGCAATTGTTGGTGGATTATAAATGAATAATAAACAAGATCAATTGATAACTTAATCAATAAAAAATAAATAAAATAAACAATACTATTATCTCTACATTAATTATAGCTGCAAATTCTAAATGACAGTGTCAGGAGTGTCAGTGTCTGTGAATTCAATCTCAAAAGAATGGGGTCATGCAGCAAGACAACCACCCGAATTGCACAAGTTGCTTTACCAAAAAATGGCTAAAGAAGAATACTGTTAATGTTTTAGAATGGCCAATTCATTGTCTTGACATTAATCCACAGTACAAGATATGGAAGGACCTGAAGCGAGAAGTTCATGTGAGGAAACCCAACAACATACCAGGACTAATCAACAGTTACCGAATATATTTAGCTGCAGTAATAGTTGCTCGAGGGGGTCACACCAGATTCTGAAATCCAAATTTCACATACTTTTATATAGATTTATAATATATTGTCTTGATTGTTTATTGAGTTCTCCTTATCTACTTTTAGGACTTTTGTTAAAATCTGCTGCTTTAGGTCATACAGTATTTATGCAGAGATATAGAACATCCATAAGGGTTCACAAACAAAGGACCACTGTATATGGTATGTAGGATGAAGGCAATTTTTAACCGAAGCCCTGGTCAAGTAAAATTGGGATAGTCAGAAAATCAAAAAAAATCTAAAATGTTTTTTTTTTTTTTTTTTTTAACTAATTTTGTTTGTTATTTTTTATTGTGATAAAATTAAGTGGAAATAAAGTATCTATATTTAGTGACATATTTTCTTCCTTCTTGACAGAAATGCTCATTTAGAAGGATACATTCAGCATTTCTTGTACACATATCGCTACTTCTGTACTCCTGAGGAATTCTTCCAGTTCTTATTGGACAAATTTCACAGCTCAGCAGGGTAAGCACTATATCATTGCTGTAAAACTGACAGTTAGGTAGATTAATCCGGTTTCCTTACAATTCCACTGCAAATTCTGAAATACTTTTGGTTTCATTTTGTTCATCAGGACAAAGGACTCCTCTTTGAACTGTGCAAAGGTGTACCATCGGACTCTGGACCTGTTAGAGCACTGGATAGGAAACAGGCGTTCAGTGGACTTCACACCCAACTCCAGTCTTAAACATACCCTTAACAGTTTCCTCACATCTGAGGTTAGTTGCGATGGCTTCGCACTTTTTTAAAATATTGTCCTCAAAGCATCTACATTTTCTGTGGTCAAACATACAGATTAAGGTATGGCATATGATCCATTTATATTTTATCTCCAGGTTGCTTCTGTGGACTGTCGGGCAGAGACTCTATTCAAAGAGCTACAAAATAGCCCCAAAAAGAAAAGAGGTTGTGAGGTACCATGTATTGGTGAGAGTACAGGCAGTGGTTGGGAGGAAGCTGATGTCCAGTCACTTCAGTCCTTATGCAGGAGGCCATCCATTGAAGATGCCAGGAAGGTGAGATTGATGGATTTTAAAAGCATAAGTCAGTTCCCCCCATTATTGCCAAGTTATTGTTTTAGTAGACACAAATATTGATGCGTCACCCCAAGTGTGTGAAGGAACACTGCCATAGGTCCTTCCTTCCCGCTGCTGCCTACAACATGCACTGTTTTCAACAGATCACGGACACACACACACTTAACTCACAACAGTACAATGTGCAATACCCAATGTGAACAAAATCCTAATGTATCTGTAATTACCCTGTATATAACATTTTATAGTCTTTAATGCGTATGTTTATTCATTTTTATTTTTCTTACACACACACATATATATATTTTTTTCTCATACTGAGTACCTTGCTATCTCTTCGCTGCTGTAAAAATGTGACTTAATAATAAAGGGTTATATTATTATTGTATTATTATTATTATTATTAGTATTGTTTCGTATGGGACAACAAGTGATATAACATTAGAACCAGACCTATTTTCAAAATTACATTGCATGTTGAAACATGAGGGGCCTTTGGCCTGAACTTTTCCCAAACTTTGCCCTCTAAATTGACTTTCATTTGATTTCCATGTTAATGTATGTGCACACATGTGTTACATTCAGGGATTCCAGTGGCGTGTGGCTCGTGGGGTCGAGCCTCAGGCAAACCAGCTGAAAGAGAAGGGATACTCCATCACTGCAGCTCTACCCATACCCAGCTACAGCTCCCTGATGAGCCAGGTGACCGGTGTGTGTTTGAGGAATGAGGACAGAGTGGCTTTCAGTCAAACTGAGCACAGCCCACTGAACACAGCACAGCAACTCACGCTGCTCCAACAGGTAGCGACATCACAATAGTGAGGTCACACTATATTCTAAAAAAGAATCATTCTAAAAAAGTGTACTTGAGCAACATGTCCTGTTTGTTCTGGTTGTAATAAAGAGAGAGAAAAATAAAGAGAAAAATAATTACCTATGGTCATTATGTAATTGCTTAAACAATGGTATATCTAATCTAATATAATGGTAAAATTTTAAGCAGTATTGTATACTCACCAGATGAAACAGATCTAACTAAGTGTGATATAGTATACACAGTATTATATAGCCAGAATTTTGTTATCCAAAATTTATATCCAAAAAAATGTAGTAGTAGTTTGGATTTTGTCCAAGCCTTGCTGCTACAACAGTCTTATGGAGATTTTGTACATGACTGAGATCGTGAGATCATTTATTGACATAAATCTCTAATAAATAATAGAATCTCTGATAGGGTTATGGTCCATAAACTAGCAAAGTTCTCCATCAGATCATTCTTTATGGACTTTATTTAGGAGGTCAGAGCAGAAAACTACAAATTTTAAATATAACCCTAAATCTTTAAAATCCAGGACCATGTGGAAATGGAAAAAAAACAACAACAACAAAAATCACACGTTTTCCTACATCTGATTATTGATGTACTGAAATCTGAGGGATCGGACATCACAGCTATTCAGTTTAGGTTTGCACCCTTGTCCTTTGCATATCGGGTTTCTCCAGATTCATTGCATCGTTTAGTAATATTATACACTGTAGAGGACAAAATGCAAATCCCTTACAGTCTCTTTTGTGAAATATTTAAAAAAAATATTTCAGTACTTTTCTAATGCAATTATTGACAAAATAGAGATGCCCTGCCCATATTCGCTCTTTAAAGGCTCGTGGATACTGCTTTTGATTACAATTGGCTGTTGACATTGCTTGCTTGAAATCAGGTCATTGCTTCAGTATATTTTGCAGACCTGGAAGTAGGTATGGATTTGTCTTAACAAATGAAATGAGGTTGGCCAGGAAAAAAATGAGATGGCTTATTGTTTTGCCGTCTGCAATGAAATAAAATAATTTTCCATACTGTCCTGACTTTTTCTGATTTGAAGTCATTGCATAGCTAGAGAAATAGTGTGAAAACGAGTTGAGGATATCACATTTGGGACGTTTAGAGTATTTCCACTATTTATCCAGTTTACTTCACAATTTGTTCCTCTCTAATTTGTCACTTCTACCGTTGACCTCTTCTATAGCATGTCTTCGTTCCTCTATCCTGCCCAACAGCAAAAGCTAAAGAAACTTGTTTCGAGTATTGATGGGTACAGTGGCTAAACTTGATCACTAGATGGAGTTAAAGTACCATTGTCTTAATGTCTTTACCATTGATTGAGCTATAAGGTCAGACAGCTCCAGCCATGTTTTGACTCAACTGCATGGTGAGTTAACTACCAAACTGTCATCTGGTATTTTTGTCAATAATTTAGGAAATCTTCCAAAGTTGTCATCCAGTCCATTTTCTGAACTCCAAAGCGCAAGGAGTGAGAGAAAAAACAACCAATATCTCCAAGTAAGTGTGCACACTGTACATGTTTCTTTTGGTTGTTGCTTATGTTTATAGCGAGAGATGGTCTAATTATTTCTTTATATGTTTTGTGTTATTTACTTTATTTATTTGGCTTTGGAAGTTTTTTGTGAACACTGGCACCTCTTATAAAAACAACCCACACTTTATCTCATTATCTCTAATAGCACTCACTTAGTGCAGATGCATAATGAACAGCAATGAACACATCATTCAAAATAGTGCATACTTAAAGTTTCTAAATAAAAAGACCAGCATCAGACTGCAGCATAACATTAGTTCAGTGATATCAGTCTCCCACTGACGTTCATCCTTCACATTTACTACTGCCACATCCACATTGCATATTATTTGCATACATGTTATGATCCCCTTTTAGACATATCTGTTTTAACAAAAAGCTTATGATATCTTGCTCTGTCTTATTTAAATCAGGTTTGGGAAAATTGTAATTCCAACACTTGGATGTTTTTTTACCTCCTACTTTTTGTTTATTTTCTCCATGTGTATTGGGTTGGGATCTTTTAAATGGTACACCAACACTATATTTTTAACTTTTGGCACTTCCCCCATGTTTTTAAGCTGCAAAATAGCTTAGTGCTTTCCTTTTTCCAGCATACAAGCCATGGGGGGTTTGCAAATGCTTGCATTGAACAGGCTTGTCAGTTCATCTATTGAAGTATGGAAGAGGAAAATGAACACATTTGTTTTATTAATTCACTCATTGTTTTATCCACTTATCCTATTCAGGGTCAAGGAAGAGAATGCATTAATCTGGAATATGTGGAAAGGTGCTGAAACATGCCGGAATTTCATTTTCAAATTTGTTGTAAAGCGTATTCATTAAAATGTACAAAAAAATGTTTTACCAAAGGTTGCGTCAATATAGTTTAATAAATAGAATTTGCAGTCTATAAAATTTAACCCAGGGTGTGCAGACCTTTGCATTTCCCTGCATTTCATTTTTAATGGTCTGTAAAACCAAAGGTCTTTGTTCACAGTTTTAGTGTGCTCTGTTGTATATTTTTGTGTCAATTATGTATTATCCAGACGTGTATTACCTGGTATACCACTAGAGGGCAGTAGTCTATTCGTGGATGATGAGCCGAGTCGTGATGGGCCCCTGCAGAACCTCATTAGTTATGCAGAAAGTGTCAGCCACTGGGTCTCAGCTGAGATCGTCATTACTGATTCAGTGAAGGTAAGTAAATATTTTCATAAACAAGCATACTTGTTACAGCTTTGTCTAATATATCTGCATCTATATATTCCTGTCTAATAGAATATTATACATTTTGAATCCCATTTTTCCTTGAGCGTTCATTTCTTTTCATATACAAATCTATCAGACAAGTGCCACAGAAAGAAAAGGCTCAGCTGAAAATAATGGAGCTTGTATGTTTTCCTGCAAAGCCTCAGTCTCTATCTTAACCATATATTGTCTGTCTTTGCACAACAGACCTGACTTCATATTTTGGCCATCACCTGTTGTGCTGTGTCTTCTTTTTTAAGGTTCAGACAGCTTTGCTCACCAAGTTTCTCTCTATTGCTAAGCACTGTTATGAGACAAGAAACTTTGCTACAGCCATGCAGGTTCTTGGAGGACTGGATAATGTGATTGTTCGACAGTTACCGGTAAGACTGAATATAGTTCTTCTGAAGATTTTCTCACTTGCTTCTGTTTTTGAATGTGATCGCAGACTCATTCAGTGATGTGGAGAGTGGGACTCTGTATTGACTCATTTTAGCTGGAGAGTTCTTTATGAATTTAACCATGTGTTTGTGGTCTTTATCATGCTGGATAATTTATTTGGGACCAATCAGACACGTCTCTGATGGAACTGCATGATGAATAAGAATCTAGATGTACTTCTCAGCAGTAAGGGGGCATAAACGTTAACCAAATCCCCAACTCAGTTTGCAGAAATGCAGCCCCAAACATGCTGGGAATCTTCAATATTCTTCACCGGTGAATACAGACACTGATCCATGCAACACACTCTAGCCCCGTTGCTGACAAATTGCCTTCTGTTAGGATCCCAATGTTAGGTTTTGCTTCATTGGTTCCAAGCATCTGCTGCCATTGTTCTGCTCCCCAACTCATGTGTTTTTGTACCTAGGTGATTGGTTTGACTTAGTTTCTCACTTTGAGCCATGGCTTTCTTCTCACTTCTTTCTTGAAACTCTTATTTGGACTGTAGATGTGACTGTACCAGGGTCACAAAGGGTTTTTGCTAGTTCTGAGCTGAGAGCCGTACATCTTTTGATTTCGACGAGTAGTCAACCTGAAGTACTTAGTCACCATATTAAGTGAGGCAGGGTAATCTTTGTATCCTGTTGTTGTACTTACACTTGGCTTGATGATATTTTAGATGATCATTCATTCATTTTATATATATATACATTATATTTATGTATTCATTATATTTATTTTATAATATAAATATAAATTATTTCAAAATCCTACAATGGGATTTTTTTGGATTTTTTTTTCTCATGTTGTCTCTCATAGTTGAAGTGTGCCTGTGATGAAAATTACAGACCTCTCTTATCTTTCTAAGTAGGAGAACGAGCATAATCAGTGGCTGACTAAATACTTGGCCCAATACATACATACATATATAT
>JAUZST010019859.1:0-32824 GCA_034779995.1 Parotocinclus haroldoi
TTAATATGTTACATAAATTATAGCACGTCCCGTTTTGTAACATAGGGCATGTTTGTTTAATCGGACCAGCCGGTTATCAGGACCAAAACGATCGCGTCCCAATGTGGTCCCATTAACCGGAATCGACTGTATATATATATATATATATTCGACTCCCCTTACTCACTTTGTCTCCAAAGAAACCCACCTGCAATGCCCTTCTAATATAACTCTGTCTATCCTCAACACGAAACCCCCAAACAAAACCCACCCCACCTGGTCTGCACTCACTTTTGACTTTGTACTTTGTATACTCTTAATAACTTTGAATTCTCAACCTCAAGTATTTAAACTCATTCACCTTCACCACCTCTTTTCCTTGGAACCGAATCACTCCACTGCTCTCCCTCAGGCATTCAATTCAGGCATTCATTTATTGTCTTGCTCCTACTGACTTTCATTCCTCGTCTCTCCATTGTGTACCTGCACCTCGCCAGGCTGGCCTCAACCAGCTGTCCCCTGCTTTCACTACAGATCACGAAACATCATGTCATGTGTCATCCATGAACATCATAGTCCATGGGGACTCCTGTCTGATGTCGTCCATCAACATGTCCATCACCGCTGCGAACAAGGAACAGCTTAGAGCCGATCCTTGATGCAATTCCACCTCTATCTTGAACCTGTCCTTTATTTGTACTGCACACATCAATGCTGGACCACCCTCGCATTCTTCACTGCCACTCCCTATGTCCGCATGCAATACCATAACTCCTTTCTCATCGCCCTGTCATAAGCCAACTCCTTTTAAATTTCTCTATACTTCCTTCTCGCCCCATCTGCAGTGCTGTTCCCTGGCATTAAATTATATTGCTGTTCACAGATCATCACATCTCCGCTCAGCCTAGATTTCTTTTTCCCCTCCATAACTTCATGCTGTGGCTGACCATCTTTATGCCTCTGCAGCTCTCCACATTACCCTTATCCTTATTTCAGGCATCCTCTCACTTTCAGAGGTTTTGTTAAACAAGCTTGTTAGGAACTCCACTGCCATCTCTCCTAAACATCTCCATGCTGTCACTGGTATGTCATCTAGGCCTTCTACCATTCATTGTCTTCATAGCTGTCCTCAGTTCAGTCTTGCTAATCCAATGCACTTCCTGAATCATCCAATTTCCAGCTTCTCACTCATCGCTCTGTCAGACTCACTTCACCTCCAGTACACTTCTCCATGTATGCACATTTTCCATCGATACCTGCCATCCACCAGGATCAGTGGTTGTTGCTGGTAACCCTGGCCACTACGGAATTCAGATTTATGATGCAAATATTTAATCTGGCACAGGTTTTATGTCACATCCCATTATTTACTGGCTATGGCATGTGGACCTTCAGTGACTGTGCTACAGAAAATATGGAGAAATGCATGGAAATTTTAATAAGTGTTCTTCTACAAGTATTTACCATCTAAAGGTCACTGAAGGTGACTCAAATTGTAAGAGAAATAATATTGCGTCTCAAAATGATTTGTACATTTACATGACATAACAGTCTAAAATTTCAAAATCTTAGTAAAATATATTGATAAAATAATCTATATTAAGTTAAAAATGTACATACAGAGCCATTTAAATCAATCAATCATTAAAGCAATAGAATTTTACAATTTTTTCCCCATGTTTCTGGTAACTGTTAATATTATTTTTTTTAACGGATTGCAGGTTTACCTTCTGATTTTAAAAGATTTGCTTTTGTCTCATCAGATCTTGTAGATCAGGTAAAAACTCGAGTATTTAATACAATAGTACTTTTTTCCAAGTACTGCAATTATCTAAGTAGCTCATTTCACTTAAACAAATATTTCAGAAAGAGAAAGACTAGAATATTTTTCTATTTTGCTTCCCTCTGTAAATTACATGGTGTCTGATTGCTGTAGCTACGGGCTCTGAGCTGCTGTTCTGTTTCCTTACACACTATTGACATTTAATTCAGCTGTGGCCAAGAGTGAGAATAAACAGAGAGTGTTTGAGTGTGTGTACATTGAAGGGCATGATTCATGTGTATGCGCCTGTTCGAATATATGTGTTTGTGCATTCCTTAGGCAAGTGCTGATCATTAATACTGTTGTTATTTGTACTTCTCAATATTGTCACTAGCCATTTTTTAGTAAACTATTGTTCCTTTGAGAGGGGGCGCGTTGGTGGACTTTGGCGACTTTTAGTAGTGGTTCATTGCTGTCAATGGTGTGCAAATTTTAGTAGCTAAACGCACAATTCTAAGAATTCTGAGCACGTTTAATCTTGTGTTGTTACAATGGAATAATTTCTTTGTGAAATCTGGAAACCCCAAAGAATAATGACTGATTCTGTAGTTTATAATATACATTAATGTTTTAAAGTCTGGTCCCGCATTATATCTGTTGTGTTAGTAACAGTATAAGGACCATAAATAACACAACGCTCGACCCTAATATTTAAAAGTGTGTGTGTGTGTTGGGGTGGGGTGGGGTGGGGTGGTTCAGATGATTTTTCTGGTTATGTTCTGAAAAAGAGACTGAACTAATTATATATGGCCATTATACTATTAGAATACTTATATGCGTTGATGTTTCTCACATCACAAACGGTACTCACACTGAATCGATGTAATGTGGATAAAACCTGGGTTCCTTGTGCTTCATATAAATCAGAAAACAACCTCTTATCTCTTAGTTTTTTATTTAAAAAAAACTCATCACGGACTCACTGTAGTTGAATGAACTGTGAATGTAAGGATAATATATCTAAGTGATTCCAATGTTAGAGCGAAAGAACAAAAGAATTCAAAGGAGGTTCTAGTTACCCTGTTGGGCTGCCTGTGTCCTAAATACAAGATGAGATACAGTTGAACATTGAAAGCAAACATGGTCTGTATGATATCCAGAACAGGCATCAGGGGAGTGTGTAACTCTATAGCAAAGGCAGGATTAAAGCGGCATACTTGGACCGGACAGTCATCGGATCTCAGATAGGTCCTGGAATCGTGACGATACGGTTTCAGACAACAAATTTCCTTCTTCTAAGCACATTAAAGTGGTCCAGGCAGAGATCGGGGGTGTGAGGTGACCGTGCCATCTGTGTCCATTTTTCAAATCCCACCTGTGCCACAGTTCAGTCCCTGAGCCCACAATTGCTTGGATTGTGAGACTGTATTCATAGTACGTCTCTCAAAATTGCCTCTCTGCACAAAAACCTAACCACCCCTGCCCCCTACAATTTCTCTGTGCTCTTCTCTTTCAGAACCATTGCTTTCTGCGGTCCCAGTGAGCTGGGTGAGTTTAGAATGGAGTATATATGGGATAATGTTGAACACCAATGGTTGAGGTTTTCCACTGTGAAGATCAGTCTTGTTGACTTCTGTGTAGAGTCGAAAGTTCAGGTAGGTCAGCTAGCACCCTGCGTTCCTTACAGTTTCCAGTCTTTGTGTGTATTCCACCTGATAACCTCCTGTTTCAACTGGGGCTGATTCATCGGTCTCAATGTTTCTTGGGGGAACTGTGTGACCAGACCAAAGGTGCCCCCACATGAGTTTTTACACCCACAAATTTGTGCGCTGAGCTAAGATCTGTTTTTTTGGCAGTTGCGATCATTGAGACATGGCAGGTTCTCCGAGCATAAATCCACAGGACCTTCTGCTACATGCATGTTTCTTTTGGGCACTCACAGCCACAGTTCATTCATTTTCTCAGTATTATTGAGCATACACACAGTAATTACGGGCCAAGGTGACAGGCTGCACACTGTGAATCTGTGCTCTCCAGATGGCCACTCAGTTAGACACATATACACACATGAGCGCACTCACACACAGAAAGAGATCCTCACAGAACAAAATTTTAAGAAATGCCAAGGAAAAATATACCTCACTGTGTCCATCAAATTGTTTTACTCATGGAACCCTCGTCTTACTATAGAATTGTTTTTGGCTACATTTTCCCCTAAAAAGTGTACCCTTTTCTCATTTTCAAGTTCTAAATCTGCCTGTGAAAGCAATGTCAGGAGAAGCTTCAAGGACCTTTAGCTCAGAAGAAGGTTTTCATGGCTAAGAAGCAGTACACAAGACTAAGCTCAAGCGGTGTACTGCCAAGCATCAGCTGCACACTGCAGTTTGACTCTGCAGCAGTAAAAATGCATCACTCTGAAGTCATGAATAATACTTCATCTTTGACAGATGAATGAAAGCAGCAATTGTTGGCGGAAGTTGAAGACATAATGGTCAGGGCCTGTTTTCATGCTTTTTTCATGGAGAAAATGGTTTTTAATTGTAGTTCCCTGGATTTAGCGGAAAGCGCATTCAGGGACTTGCAGTAGTGATGTATGATTTACCATAATGTCTAAAAGCGCTACCAGAGTGGGGTCAGGTGTCAGCATCTTTGGAGCTTGTACCATTTGCGCTACTAAACTGGATTGTATCAGGTTTGACAAGATCGTTAAACTAAGTGATAATGAAAAGCCAGGTATAAACCAACAGCCTTTGCTATTTTGGAAAGACTCGGGAAATGTCCTATCAAATTGCTAGATTTTTCAACCACTCAAAATATTTTCACGAAAAGTAATCAACCAATCAGTAAATTCCCTCCAAATAATTGACCCATCAAATTGCTATTTTTTTTTTTGACAGATCAGAAAATTCCCCCCAAAATATTGACTAATCCAGATTTTTTTTTTTTCAGAAAATTCCTCAGAAAGTAGTCGGCCAATGAGCTCGCTCAATTTTTTGTCCAATCAGAAAATTACCTAAAAAATAAAAGATCAACCAGATCACTTGATTTTTCAAGCCAATTCTTTACTGAAATGCAGAAGATGTTGGTAAAACCCCTTATAGTATAGTTATATATAATAAGAGTGCAGGCATACGTTTGTGTATGTTCATTATTTTAAGGTTCATTGCTACAGAACATTTTGCCTGCTTTCATTTCCAGCCCTAAACACACCAGTATTAATGAGACAAGACACACACATCCATTGGGTTTATGACTCATCACACTGTTTCCCTGCACAATGTATGTAGGGGGAGAACACATGCCTGTGTGTTTGTGGGTGGCTGTGGGGGCAGTCAAATGAGGATAGCATGGTGGCATTGCTTAGAAAAAAAATACAGCAGCTCCTGATCAAATTCTGTCACTTCTAAGAAATCTTAACCGTTCCCAACAGTCATTAAACTATTCCCATTTATGTCCCACATTTTTCAACATGCTGTGTAATGATTTCTGTCTTTATATGCTCTGTTACACTGTAATTATCACTTGCAACCCTAACTCATCTTGGTGTTCTGTCATATTACAAGTTTGTATTGGCTTAAGACTTATCGGGGAAATGTGCGATTTTACAGTGGAAACGAGGCGGCGTGTAATAAGCCGTGCTTATCCTAGTCATCAAGAGGCCTGCTTTTTTCTGTGTGTTGCTTGGATAACGGCTTAAATTAATCAAAGCTTAATGGTGTTCAAGTGGGAAAGTGAAGTTTGCTACCCCACCCCTGCACAAACCTGTGATCGAGCCTTAGATGTGCCTAGATGTGTGTCTCCCGGTCAAACACTGCATGCTGACAGGTGGTCATAGCTGAGGGAGATCATGCCAGATGAGGGATCATCCCCCTGCCCTTCCCAGATTGTCTGTTGTTCTTTGCAGATCTCTGCTGTTAAAAAGGAGTGGTCAGTACCACAAGTCGTACAGTCACTTGCTACCCTGTGGTCCTCTTAATCCTTTGTCGAATGAGTTGATTAGACAGCAGTGCTGCTAGAGGTTTTAAACAACTCAGTGTTACTGTGGGACTTTAAATAGTCCACCTACCAAAAATGCCCAGCCACCACCATCCTGTAGGGAGCATCCTGTAAGCACTGATGACAAAGGGCAATAACAGATGAGCTGCTGTCTTTGACTTTACATATAGAAGGTGGAACAATATGATAGATATGTCTAAAAGAGAACACAGCATTTAAACACTCCGGTAGAACTGCTGTGTCTGATCCACTCGTACCAGAACACAACATGCTAAGCCATCACATCACCGTAGTTCTGAGAATGAGCCACCACCCAAACAGCACCTGATCCATGGAGCTGCTCATCATTAAAGAGCAGAGCGAAGGTAGTATATAGAGAAATGGATGGAATAGAGTCTGTAGAACTAAAGTGTTTCTATACGGTAAGTGGAACAGATAAACTGGATAATGAGCCTAGAACCAAGAAGGTGGTCATGTAGTTATAGATTATTGGTGTATACGCAACTAAAAGGCACTCTCCCACGATCCAGTGTTGAATCTCTAGAACCATATACGAGTGCTTTTGATATGAGCGTTTTCGAAGGTTTCAGAAACTGTTGATTTCCACTGATTTTCAAATCAGTCTAGAATATGCCAGCACAGAATATGCCAGATGTGAATGAATAAGAAACAAAGAGATTGGCCAGATGGATTTGAGCGGACAGGAAGGATGTGGTAACTGAAATAAACCTGCACATCAATGCCGATTAGAAAAGGAGTACAACAGTATAATACAATTTCATTGTTTTCCCCAAGAACGAGAACCTGAGGATCCAGGTTAAAGCTAATAATTGGAAAAATGCCAATCAATCATGAATTCTACTGTGAGATGCAGATGGTAGGATCAGAGTTTGGTGTACACAGGAAGAAACCATGAACCCAAGCTGCCACGTGTCATCCGTTCCAGCAGTGAGACGGGATCTGTTTCTTGGCAAAAAGAAACCAAGAAACCGAGCCCGCCATTTAGCCTGCCGACAGCAGTACAAACACTGCCACACGAACAGTACAGTGCTTTGACTGGCATTAATTCAGAATTCAGTGCATGTGGGTAAGGAGCCACGCATGTTATTTGGGGTGGGGGGTGGAGGTTGTTGTTCCCCTGCGGTTACTTTCAGTACAAGTTAAAAAAGTGCTGACAAATAAAACGTATTAATACCATTATAACTAGAGCCTCAACAACACAGATTGTAATAAAGCCTATATTAAATGAATTATTTTTATTGATTATTTTCTTGTATTGTGTTATTTAAAAAAACACCAGTAATGAATGTCTGTGGGAAAATTGCAATATAACCTCGGATTATAAATGTGATTTTATAAATTCATATGATAGGGTAGATATCATGGCACATACTCAAGCCAGTTGTCTCCATGAACCCACGAAAAAAGAAATCCGAAATCTAAATTTTGTCACTGTTTGGAGCTTCCCTGGTCGTAGTGTTTAGCTAATTGCCTGTTTATTTGAGTGGTTCTCGTGCATCCGTTTTGTGTGTGTGTTTTAATTACCTAATAAAAGCTCGGTGTGTGTTTCTAATTGTGCTTGCTGTACTACTTATGCACAGGGATTTAGTGTAAGAGTGCATATTTAGTGCATTTAGTGGCTTACACTGGTAATGACTTTCCTTTTGTGTAAAAGTGTGACCGGAGTGGGGTGAGCTGCAATGCAGCGCCTTTGCCAATTATGCTTGTACCCGCGCTCTTATCATGGCTGACAGTAAAGTACAATTTGAGCAAGTTGGTAGCGATTGATATTTTGTGGTATTTTGTATTTTGTGTGTTACATCACAAAGCTAAAGCTAGTGAGAGATCCAGGTATGAGCTGCTGGCCTACATTTCTCAACCGATTTTCATGGGACGCTTGTATATTTTTACTACGTTGGAGTGGAGTTTAAATAAGTTTTTACTACTGGTACCTTGAATCTTGATAGGAGCGTGTATTAGCCAACATGGTGGATTTGCATTGTTTTCCTTGTTTAATACGTATTTGAACATTCCTTTTCTATTTGTTGGCTCGGTGGGTAGCACCACTGCCTCACAGCAAGAAGGTCCTGAGTTCAACCCCAGGGTGGAGTGGCCTGAGTCCTTTTTTGGGCGGAGTCTGCATGTCCTCTTCGTGTCTGCGTGGGTTTGCTCCGGGTATTCTGGTTTCCTCCCACATTCCAAAGACATGTGTGTTAGGTTAATTGTTGTCTCTTGGATTCACGCCTTGTCTAGGGTTGTTTCTGCCCTTGCGCCCAGAGTTGCCGGATGGGCACCGGCTGGCCCGCGACCCCGTATGGATTAAGCAGAAGAGAATGAATGAATGAAATGGCTTTTTCTGTCTTTCCTTTTGCACGGTCTCAGAACTAAGCTCATTCTCTTTGGAATATTGAAAGGAATATTTTAATAGTACATCTTTAAATCCCCATAATTGACTATGTTTGAGAAAAACGTAACCAAGTCAGCACATAAAATAAAAAGTGAGTTGGTCTGCTTTCTGTAAAAGAATACTGACACAATCAAAGGTAATATACAGCATAGCATACATACAGCAGTAAATATTATTATTATTATTATTATTATTATTTAATATTGAGTATTTTAAATATATATATATATATAGGGAAAATACCCCAACAAGTAACTTGCTGGATCAAGTTGGGTAAGTTTTTATTTTCCAGTGGGAAGGTGGTCATGTAGTAAATCAAAGAAAACCAGAATTGTCTCAGCAATCAGAAAGATTGCCAAATCGAAAGATCACCAATTTCACACAGCACTGTTACATCTCTCATAGCCAAAATCAGATAAGCCTTGACTGTGGACGTGGTGGTGATGTCCTGTGACTTTTGAATCACCCTGTAGGACAGTAATTAGTATTATAGTAAATTATTAATATACATATGCTTCAAAAGTGGAATAAACAGAGTACCTGACATACAGTATATCTTATTTTAAAGATTTATCGAAGAATCATGACAACACTAGTCTGAAGACTATTTTATATATAATGTATAGTTTCTATACAGTTTATTTATCCAAACTTGTTCAACTTGATAAGTCACAAACTTTTTCAGCTTCTTAGTTGTTTCCTTGTTTTTTATATTTTATTTTGTCCCTGCAACCCTATTTCAGTGTCCTTCTTCAGCAACAGTTCATGTGCAAATTCACACACAGTGGTCTTGTTTATGTGCATCAAAAATAAATAACGTACTAGGATTTTTTCCAGACAAATATAGAGTTGCTAGGCAACTGTTCTCAGTATTGGACACAAGAGTTGATGCAAAGACGGCGTTGTGAAGAATAAAAAAGACAAAAATAGGTTTTGGGGACGGTGCCAATTTCCCCCGTTGGGAATCACCAATTATTGATAAACTGGATCATAGCTGAGTCTGTTCTAAATCTCTATGGATGCGAAATGATGTGATCTGTCACAGAGTCAGTAGAAATCTGGCACAGTTCGTATGATTTCTTACTCCACCATGTGACCCATGGATTACTGATTTGGGAAAAACAACACAAATATCAAACTTTCATACGATTATAGGTCTTTAACTGCTCTGATTAATTTTTCACTAAATTAAGGTCTCGCTTTCAAAGTACTGTTTACCCATCAGATATGCACTCCTAAAGATACGAGCTTTTCACATTGGCATAGTGCATGGTTCATTTTTTTAAGGAACCACACAGCTATTTGATTAGAACAGTTGAAGAAAGTCGTTCGACTACACAAATGTGATGCAAACTCAAGACGGTCACAAGACTGCCAAAACACACTGACAGTGCTGGAACATGGACGGGATCAGATTGTCCAGCAGTTCTTGTGGGATCCTATTCATATTTATTTTGCCTTATTTTTTGTGAGCAGTGTATTTAACGAGCAATTGATTATCTGGTTATCACCATCAAATCATATACATTGAGGAAGAGTACAAGACACTTGAAAGCTGTGATTGAAATTTTGATTTGTGAACTGTTCTAAATTAAACATAGGTATTCTTTCGCTTATCATTGTGTTAAGTTCATTTGATAAGAATGGGTTTTCCAGTTGCACAAAATCTTTTGTGTTCACTAATGGTTCAAGGACAGAAGACTAGGGAGAATGCAAATGTTGGGGGGCATTTCGATATGCATTTTGTTATGTTTTGGTTACTACGTGTGTGACAAAAAACTTTTGATTCAAAATGAATGTTTAATTTTTAAAATTACTTAATCATCACCATGACAAGAGAATAAATGCTCTTATCATGGGTGCAGATAAACATTTTTATTTGGAATTTCAGTAATGTATAGAATAAAACAAAAGTTGCATTTTCCTGAAACACAGTAGAGTACCTACAAAGAACTTATAATTAATAAAGCACTAAAATATCAGTTTTCAGTAGTCCCTATTTTTTCCAGTGCTGTACATGCACACTGCTCAGAAGATTTTATGAAACTGTAAAACTAATGGATTACCCCCTAATTTTCATAAAAACATTTAATGAATACTGAAATATCCCCTATTTTTTGTTTTTGTATTTACAGAGACTGTACCATTTGAGGTATAAACTAAAAGGTGACTCAGTGTTATCAAACAATTCTGTCCGTTTTACCTCTCAGCTGAGCAGCTGTTAATATTTTTCATATTGTAACAGATCAGAAAGACCACAGATGTCAGGATCACTGCTCATTCTCAGGTTATTAGAACTTGCTCCCTTTCTCTCATACGACACACACACACACACACACACACTCACACACTAACAACTAAAACTTCCTGGCATGGTGCCAAGCCAGACAAGCTAAACTGATAAGCAGAATGACAGGCTGACTAAATTCATTTAACACAAGGATAAACACAAAAACAACTCAAATACCTTTAAGAACTACGGTATAGTGAATGGTTAACAAAATAATCAGTCACATGCCAGCGAGAATTGGTTTTCTGGTCAGCTCAGCCACACCCCCACCTCCACCTCTGCCACAAAATATTTGTTGTTTGCTCATGTTCCAAGCATATAACATTAAAGAAAATGTAAATACATAGATAAAAAATAAGTAAAATAAAAAGAAAATGCCGCACAATCCCAATGAAATGGCTGGCAGCTACGGTTGCCAAAAAAGTGCTAAAATCAAAAAACAATCTATTAATAAAGCAATCACTGAAGTTTTTAGGTCTTTTCTTAGATTTCTACTTAATTATTACAATGAAAGTTTAATAAAGCAACAGAAACCAACGATCTACAAATACTTAGATACTTGTTTCAAGTAAGTACTTAAAGTACGTAAGTACTTATTTTACAAATTATTATTATTACAATCAAACACCTTCAATAAATTGTGTGAAATATTCTCATCTGTAATACATTTGAAATTGATTTAATTGAAAATACTTATTTAATGCTTGCTACTATAAATTTGCAAATTGCAATAAATTATTCGCAAACAATTCTTTAGAGCCCCCTAGTTGGAAATTCAAACCTAAAAAGGTCATTTCCTGGTGTCTCTCTTCTGTTAGCGTTACTATCACAAAGATAGGGGCCGTAATCTGCATTTAATAATCTGACCAATCAATGTGATTATTCAAATGATCAGGTAATCTGGATCAGATTATGGCCTAGAAATCAGATTTATAAATCTGATAGACAGAGCTGTGTTTCAGCTGAGTAATCAGATTTATCAGCGCATGTATGCCCTTACTTGAATTTCAATCACTTTTCTGCACATGCACACAAACGTAACCTAGAAGTGGCTAGCAGAATTAAACATGGTTGCCAGGTCCACTTATTCTAAGAGACGGTTATTCTTTTTTTCTAACAAAGTTTATTCTAACAAATCTGTCTATGTTGTTGGGACATTTGGCCATTTTATATTGAACCCCTGAACGCACATGGTACAGAATATACCACATACACTCACTGGTCACTTTATTAGGTTCCTCTCTTTGATTCTATACTCATTGTCCATTTTATCAATTCCACTTACCATCATAGACATTTTGGATTTCTACAATTACAGACTGTAGGCCATCTGTTTTTCTATATACTTTGTTACTACCATTGTGATGAGGACAAGGGGTTCTTGCCCATCACCAGTAGTGTATGTGTGATATGCTTACCTGTTATATCTACTTATCATATGTTTATGTCCTGATTATTTGTTTGTCTTTAATGTGCTTATAGCTTACAAGGGGATGACCCACTCCTTGGGTTAGGCTGTAGGGCCCACAGCTTTAAAGGGGTGGGGCTTGGCCTATAAGAGGAGGAGAAAGGTGTACTAGGGGGTTCTCACTTTTGGGTTCAGCTCGAGCGGGCTCACCTCACTACCCAGTGATTTTGTATCTCCCTATACGGGGGTTCGACAAAACATCGTCACAAAATGTTGCCAGTGGTGGGATCCATTTTGTGACGATATTTTGCCGAACCAATAAATCAATCCCTGCGCTTTATTCCCAGGGCGTGCCAACCTCTGAGGCTATGTGCTGAATTTAAGGACAGCTAAGCAACAGGCGATATACGGTTACTAATCAACTGCTTTACACAAACACACAGACATACCTTCTCTATACAAGTGTTACCTAACCCGCCTCCAGTGGGTAAGCTGTGGGCCCTACAGCCTGGGTCATCCCCTTGTAAGCTATAAGCACATTAAAGCCAAACAAATAATCAGGACATAAACATATCATAAGCAGATATAACAGGTAAGTATATCACACATACACTACTGGTGATGGGCAAGAACCCCTTTTCCTCATCACATCCCTGTACTTTGTTCTCTTACTACCCCGACAGGACCAGAACAGATCAGGTACTATTTGGGTGGTGGATCGTGCTCAGAACTTCAGTGACACTGATGTGGCGGTGAAGAATTAGAGCATGTCAAACGCAAACTATGTAATAACAGATGAGATACTGTCTCTGACTTTACATCTACACTGCTGTAAAGTGGAACAATAAGGAATGTCTAATAGTTTGCACAGTGAGTAATCACAATGTTTTACAACTCCAGCAGCACTGCTGTGTCTGACCTGCTGAAACCATCAAAACACACACTAACACACCATTAGTGTGTCTGCTGTGCTGAGAATGATCCACCACCCAAATAGTACCTGATCTGTACTGGTCCCGACCAATCGAGAGCAGAATAAGAGTAATGGATAAAGAAATGATGAGAGAAAAAGATGGACTATAATTACATGGTCAATAATTATAGAAATACAAAGTGATTAAGCTGATAGAAGAGCTGATAAAATCATAGTATAAACAAAAAGGTGTACCTAATAAAGTGACCAGGTAGTGTAGATAACATTACCAGGATGGTATATTTCCATATTTGAAACATTAATAAAATAAGAAATCTGCATTTATTACCAGATGCAGATTCATGGATTCATTTTTAGTAATAGGTAATAGTAATAGGTTGGACTATTTCTTTTCGGTAAGTGCTCGATTCAGCAGCTCGATTTCTCACTAGAAGTGGAAAGTTATATCATATGCTCTAGTTTAACCTCTTTATTGGTTGCCAGTTAAATTTCGCAATGATTACAAAATAATGCTGCTGACATACAGTATAAAGCTCCAAATGCTTTGCCCCACAGTAACTGAGTGAATTTTCAGACTATTATGATCCACCCTGTTCACTTCAATCGAAGGATGCAGATTTATGATCATGAGTAATAAAATATAAACACCTTTCTAGCAGTGTTTGGAAATGTTCTTTAAAACTAATCTCAAGACAAGTTATTTAAGCATTTTGATAACAGATACTCTAACAGACAGATAAAGGTGTAGATCTGGCGGTCCATGGGAATAGAGGATTTTGTAAGTCCCATGTTATTTGCTCCTTTCTCACCTCACTCATATAACCACTTGGGCATATAAAAGAGGGGAGGTTGCTTTCTTGGGTCTCAAAGTACCCTCAGGTCTGTGTCACCTTCTGGCTTTATCTTTTAGTTATGCTGCAATAGCTAGAGCTGCCGGAGTCCCTGCTCGTCTGCTTGTACTTAATCACCATTTACATCTGACATAAGGTTCAGTTCTCTCTCAGCATCCCTAACATTTTCTTATCTCTTCTTGCCAAGCAGCATGTGTACCTGAGTGCAGTTGTATGTACATGCTATCTTCCCCTTGCCCACTTCATCTAGTAACTGGACCAGACACCTTTACTGTCCTCAGTGAGTAATAAGAACTCTTAGTTTAACTAAAATCACTTTAATTCAAACTGTCACATGGAATATTTATATGTTTTACATAATTTCAGATATAATTTGTTTTGCTGTATATTTGTTCCTATTTCCTTAATGATCTTGCCATGTGGTCAAAGGACAATGGGTTCCCCACGTGAGATGGGCCCTCTCAAGGTTGCTTATTGGTTTCAGAGTTTTCCCGTTTCACCCTGGCATGCTCATTTAGGGTCTAGATTTGGCTTTGTCTTTGGTTAAATAAATGCTATACTAAGATGATTAAGCAGACCTTATTGGAGGCTTGCATTTTTGATTTGGCGGCAATGTTTATAAAATGCAACATGCCAATTTCTAACTATAAATCATATATTTATTACACAATATGTAACACTAATATTAAAGCTACATATCTAGTAATAGAGTGATTCTTCAATTAGGGAAACTTTCATGTTAGGCTAGAAATACTTGCCCAAGTACAGGGTAATTCAAAAGACACAGGACACCCTTATATCAGAAACAAAAGTGTAAAATGACATATCTGAATACTCCAGCAAATAATGGGTGAGGGAGGCTATCTTTTAGGCTATGTCCAGAATCTTGAAAGCTGGTCATGTAGCTTATCAATGAAGGTAACTGAACATGGGATTGATGATTCTGATGTCTGGGGAACGTAACTGCCATATCATAGCCGCAGACTTTAACATCTGACACCTAGAAAGATCAACAATTTCACACAGCACTGTTACATTCCTCATAGCAAAATCAGAGAAACCGGTGGACGAAAAGTCATGTAGTGATCGTCCAAAGACGAAAGGTGAATGTTTTCACCAAAACCAGTGTGATTTCCATTTTTTAAAAATGGAATACCAATACTTCTCTACTTTAAAAGATTTCTGCTGCAATAACATGCTACAAAATTTGCAGTTCATTAAAAAAATCACAAACTGTGTTTTATAGTAAGTCATAAAGACACAGTAACAGTTTTTTTGATATATATATATATATATATATATATATATATATATATATATATATACAACCCAACTATACAGCCATTACTGCAACACGCTGCGATTTATATATCAAACTATTTAAAGACAACACTTCGTAACACACTTGTAACCATGGAAACAACAACTGACAAGGGAGCACATATCAGCCGTGAGAAAAGAGTGACATTTTAATGTCCGGAAATGTGAGTAATTTAATCATTTACTGTATTCCTCCTGATAATAGAGAACATTTATTCAGCGTCATTACCATTTACACCATTATGCCATTATTTTACACAAAAAAATAAATAAATCAGTAAATCAGCAAATCCATGATGTAGCGTCATGGTACATAAAAATTATCATTACCTCAATTTCCAACACAAAAAATATTTATTATTTATAAATGAATCAATATTTAATTACATATTTAAGTTCTAAAGAAGCATTTTTGTATAATTGAAATGGGTAAAAAAGAGCCCGCAATTGGAGAATCACAAAACAGCAGGCTAATACATACTACACCAATTCCAAAAAAGCTGGGACATCATGAACATGTCTAATATAAACAAAACGTCCTGACTTGTATATTCTATTCTATTCTATTCTGTCTTTGATTTAGGAGATTGTAATATACATTGTGAATGTAATAATTTTTACACTCATTTTAAATCTGATGAGTGAAATACACGGCACTAAACTTGAGACACAAAGTTTTAACTGTGTAACAAAGCCTTTTCTTTGAATAATACATCAAGCATGTGGGCATTGAAGACATGAGTGTGTTGACTTTAGGAAGTTATTTTTCCTCATCCTGTGCTCAAGTCCTCAACTATGCACTTGTTTTTATATATAACATATTTTGCACTTTGGAATGTGCCGTACAGTCTTATATGGAGACAGGTCAGGAATGTGTGCAGGCCAGCCTAGCATCTGCCATCTCTGCTTATACAACCAGACATTTGTGTTCTGTGAAGAATGTGGTTTGGCATTGCCCTGCTGGACAACACAGTAATGGTTCTGAAAAAGAAAGCATATGGCATGTGCTATTCCAAAATGTGTACATTTCTCTCTGCCTTAATGGTGCCCTCACAAATGGGAAAGATTCTCATACCATGGGCACTGAAATTCCCACACCATATCAGACATTGGCTTTTGGACCTACGGCTTGGCTGGTCTTTGTCCTCTTTGGCCTGAAGAACATCACAAGCAGAGATTTCTTTAAATAATGACACAACAGATTGCAGCAAAGATGCTTTCACTGTGCTATTGTGCATCTCAGAATGGATCCCAGAAAAGTCAGTCGCAGTTCTGCATGATGTACTGTATATGTATGGAATTGTTTTTGCATATTACAGCCTTAACTTGCATCTGTGAACAACACTTAAAGTGTTTGAACATGATTTAAAGATGGAACGTAAACTAAACTTAAACTTAAATCTATCTTTTTATAGCATCCAACAAATGTATAGACCTCTGTCTGTCTGTCAGGTCTTCTGTGTTTTGCTGTATGTATTTCTTCTGAGAGCTTTTTACTGAAGAAACATCATAATTGTGGTTGCCAAGCAGTGGTGTGTGCAGAGCAGCGGTGGTTGGGAAAAGCAAAATCCTCCCACATTATGCAGCTATTGATATCGCTTTAAACCTGATGAAAGACTCAACAATGACAAACTCAGCTCATGCTTTAATATCCGAATATCCTTCAGTTGGCCTGACATTATTTGTTTAATTAAAAGCAAATCAGAGTCTTGATTAAGCACTTAATTACCAGTTAATTCAAGGCTCTAAATGGGCGTCTTTATAAGCTATGTCGTACTTAAGATCCATTCAAGCATATAAAATCTGCTCATTATTTCTTATTGTACTGTTATACCAGAGTAGGAATTACAGCTAAGTGTTAGCATTTTTCTATATTTTGTGATTGACTAAAGCCTTCATGACTGAAATCAGGCTAACAATTACCACACACACATACAGATGTACCAGAACAACAAGCTATCACTTTGTGGTAAACCTGGACAAAAGAAACACAGCTGGATCATTCCTTCATGAATTTATATCTGCTTGATACTAGTCAGGGTTGCGGGCAGAGAAAAAACTAGACTGTGCCCTTCACTGGTCTCATACACCCCCACATTTATACACACATTCGCACACTATGGGCACTTTGGAAACATCAATGAATCAACAATATTTTATGTACTTGTTTATTTTAGATAGACACATGTATTGCATGTAGAAAGTAGCATTGTACTCTAACTGTTTTTGTCATTTGACATGACCGTAACCATTAGATGTTTGGACCAATATTAGTCTTTCTGTATGTGTTTGGGACAGCATGGTGGCTTACTGGTTAGTGCTGTATCTACACAGCTCCAGAGATCCCAGGAATTTGCATGTTCACCCATTGTGGGTTTTCCTGCAGATACTATGGTGTGTGAGTGGAGTGTGTCGTATACTGGGTTGTACAGAATGTACATTGCAAAAGTAACAGCCTTCCCATGGAAGACATATAATTCTATATATTTATAGAAGCTGTATATTTATCACCGTCTCCCCATATATGCATCAACATCCATACATACATATTGTCACTCATGTATGTATGCATTGGCATGCATATATGTGTCAACATCCTTTTTTTGTGCGAAGTGTGCTATTAGCTTAGCTCTTAGGATCATGCTCTTACTTTGAGCACAGCCCTGCTTTCACTTTTGTTCAACCGCGTGTTCATGTACATTCATGTATATATATACAGAGAGAGAGATAGAGAGAGAGAGAAAAAGATAGATAGACAGACAGACAGACAGACAGACAGATAGATAGATAGATAGATAGATAGATAGATAGATAGATAGAAGAATACCTTTATTCATTTTTTTTTCAGCACAACCTATATAAATACTTGGTCATTCTTGCCTTCACATAATATCAAAATGTTGCACCTAAAAAGATGAGAAACTTTTCAGACTTGCATACAATATGGGTAAAAAAAGAGTAAAATTCAGGATAAAAGCGGACTATATATCATTTGCACGTTAATGCACAGTAATTGTCCTGCATATCCACTTCCTGCATGCATTATGTATGCGCGTGTCAGCGCTGAGAGCACGCTTTTATTTTCATGCTAAATCTGTTTTGTTTTTAACCCATCTGGCCATGCAATGCCAATTTAGGCTGTAGATCTGACTCTGTGGAATCTAATAGATACCACTTCTAATTATCAAGCTCTGCTTTTTCAGCCAGGCTCACTTGTAAAATATTATAAGGCATACATGTCTGGAATCTTCATAGACACACAGTGAAAGTAAAATATGTTGGACTGATAACCCAGTGGCTCTTAATATAATGCAGTTAAGTTTCTGCTTACAACAAGTCAGTTAATCAACTGACTGCAACAGACAAAACCTTGATCTGAACTCCATCAGACACCTTGAAAATGCTTATTGACTAACATCAGAAGCTGACCTCACAGTCATGTTCCAAAATTTAGTGCAAAACCCACTTAAAAGAACAAAGAAAAGAAAAAGCCTGATGGAAGAGCAAAGGTGGGGGCAAACTCCATACTAACAGTTGTGTTTGGATGTAATTTATTCTGCAAACGTCTGTCTATATGGACTATAGAACTGACTATCTCGCTGTTTCCTCACCTTATCAACACCACAGCAAAATCTCAAACTAACTAACCTTATAGCCATTACTCTTAAAAGAAGTTTGTCATGCCACTTAGATTTAAGTCACTTATGAGAGTGAGGTCATCAGATATAGACATGACTTAAACACATCTAAGAGTTTATGTGATTGGCAATTGATATGATTAATGTCTGTTCACTTTAAAACCCAACATCTTAAAATTGCTAACAAATGATAATAATAAAGAAAAGTCTTGTCTTTTAACTTTAGACACTGCGACCATGAGCAGACTCAAAATGGCATTGACAATGTCAATGTTTGATGTTACGGTATATAGAACTGTTCTGAACTCGAATTACCATATTTTACTTATTACTTATAAACATGATATGTTAATTGATTATTTATGCTTACTGGTGATGTATTATAATTGTTTTGTTGCACTTTTGTTGCCCGTTTTGTTGCCCGTTTTGTAGTGCAGTTCATTTTCTTTCTTTTGCGCTGCTCCTACCACCGCAGTAGGGTCTTGTAGAATAGATTGCTAGTGGGAAGAACCCACCTAGTGGAGTTAGTCAGTGCTGGAGAGTTAGAGTTTAAGAGTCCATCACTCACTGGAAAGCTCATTGTCTTAACAGTTTGCTTGCTCGATCATTGGTTCAGGTATGGACTAGAGTTTGGACTTTATTCTAACTTGGTTGATGTGTTTAGAGACTTTTTTATTTACTAATGTTTGTATGTAGGGGTCTCTGGAGTCTTCTGGCTGATCCTCTGTGTTGTTCATAATACTGTCTTTGAATGCATTTTTTACTTCCATAAAACAAAAGTAACCCTGTCCAGGGAACAAGGAACAGCTTACCAGTACACAGAGCCTAACGTGCACAGTACCTTATTGTATTTTCTATAATTACTGTAAAATTAAAATAAAAAGTGGCAGTGGCATTTGGGATGCTGCATAGATAGAAGCCATTCACTCATGTTTTCAGCGGTATCCCTGACTGTGTCATATTGTTTTCACACAATTTTCTTGTGAAAGTATTTACTTTATATTTACATTACAGTAACCTGAAACGACTATGGGACTAGGGTCATGTCTGTTTTGGTCAACATCCTGTTTCACAGAGCGGGAGGCCAATGTTAAACGGAACATACCTGTATATAGACCAGTGCACTCCAGCTGCTGCCAAACCTACTGTGTTATGCAAACTGGGTAATGCCACTGGGAATGCAGATCAGGTATCACCACAGAAGACACAGATTGGGTAATCAGAAGAAAAATGCAGCCTGGTTAATGACACAGCCACAGATCAGGTATCCACAGCGAAGCTTCAGATCAGAAAAGATGGATAGCTAGAAGCATAGACCTTTATTGATCCTGAGGGAAATTGCAGCGTATCAATAACCCAGAGCAATTCACAAGGCTTATGTTACATGGTGTGGATATATAAAATAAAAAGGCAACACAAAAATAACTAGGGATTTACAGCTTGTATGTACAGTGTAGTGAAATAAAAAGCTCTGAAGATCTTGGCTAATTATGTGCAGAGTGCATAAATGGGCTTTTAGTATTGGTCAGTCAGTGAAGAGTTGGTGCCACACAGGCAGTTATGTTTCACATTAGAGTCAGGTTGCTATAGGTAGGTATGATCTGATGCTGTTCCTTGATGCAGTGCAGATGTAATAACACTGGGTACACAGACCAGGTAGTGAAACGGAAGATGAAGATTAGTTCCAGACATGAGGAACAACATTTTGGTGCGATGCGTATAATTTAATCCACAAGGATATGAGGTATAGCACACAGAGCTTAGCAGTGTAGTGCATAATAGCGGTCAGCGCTGTGCCTCTTGCTGCAGTGGGATAGTTGACATTCTGCTGAGCAGAATCTGAGACTGTGTGCAGAATACTGTGTGGGGGGTGACTGTTAGAGAACTACTTTGTTCTCACTGCCAAGGTCAAATGTATTCCAAGTACAAAAATCCGCTCCAGCTCCCAAGTGACAGAGCAAGGTTTTACCCGATTGCCAATAGATCACTGTATAAATCATGACAATGCTGCAGAATTCCATGGTGTTGAGTACATGAAAAGAGCAAAACCAATTTAGCTTTGTTTCCTTCTCCCACTGTTGATTAGGAACATTCTACCCAATCATAGAAGTCGGTGACCTTATGCATACAGATTAAAATACAGTATAGAACGATGTGTTTAAGGACCACATTGGGTTCTGTGAAGTAAAATATGTTCTTGACCGAATGGCCTTGGGCAGACATTAGTATTTTTTGAGTAACTAAAGTAACAGTATAGTGTAAGGGAATATTTACAAGAGAACTGGATGCAAGTGTGAGAGATACAGCTAAAACTTTAAAAGAAAACGACCTAAAATAAACTAAAAATAGGCAGCCAAGACTATAAAATAGTGTACAACATGCCAAATGGAACTGTGTTTGATAATTAGCCAGGAATATTTCCTCACTGTGGTAACGGTTGTTAGAAATTAACTACATAAAGCTGATAATACTCTGAGAACGGTGGCTAATTTGCAAAGCATAAGCAGAGTGAGCAGAGGACGAACGGGTAGCACAGGACACAAGCCAGGAACCAGGAATTCTAGACAGCACAGTGCACGGCCACAAACACCGCGACTCATGCTGAAACACTTTAGGGACACCACTTGACATAACGCATGTCTTTTTTTGTGCCAATCTGTAGTGGTAGCACAAGATCCGAAATGAAGACTGACAGTGATTGATAGAATCACCAAATATCTAATACAGCCACCACTGCTAGAAAACAGCTACTGGGCAAACACTGCATATGTATCCTGTACGCCTGCATTAAAAGCTAAGGATTCCAATCCATTGAGGGCACACATATATTCAGTCATACTGGGACACTTTAGAGAGACCAGCTGGTCGATTGTCTTTAGAGTGTGGGAGTTAAACAGAGTATCTGAAGAAAACCCGCATGGACATAGGGAGACACAGATGGAATCCAGACAGGGATTCACAGTGAAACACTGGAGCTGAGCGGCAACCACATTTATTATAAAAATCAGTTTATTAATTTATTATCAATTTAATCAGTTTAATAAATACAAATGCTATTTATACAGAAAACACCATGGTATACTAAAACATTACCCAGAGCTTACCCAGGTCATCAATATACTGTAAATGATTATGTAAAAGATCCACAGTGCTCATGATGATGATTCTGAGCAGGACGTTTAGTTAATTCTTTCTAATATGACATGTTAATGGATCAAACATACCATTTACCTGATCACCAACCTGATTCAGGCTGGCTGGGCTAAGCACATTAACAGCAAACTCTCCAATACCCTGTACTGATTGACTCTTGAAATAGAGTTTTCAATTGTTTGAGCTGAATCTAGCAGAAACCTCTTCGTCCGACTTCATCACCAATCCAATGAGCTGCAATACAACAAGCTATTCTGATGATTAGTTTTTGAACTATGCTGTGTTGTCAGTGGTGGCTGCAGTCAGTTTTGGTTCACCAACAAACTTAGAATTGCATCTAAGAATTGCCTTTTTCGAACAAGCCAAAACAATCAAAACCTGCTGCACAAACGCAGAAGGAAGGTGATCTAATATGAGTCTACGAGCAAAGAATATAAGATCAAAACGCCTAGTTGTACAATTACACAGTTCATATTTTTTAACCGTGATTTATGAGTTTCAGTTAAGCTTGTGATCTGACTTGTCCGATTCATTTAAAAGAGCCACCTCAAATGACTAATTTGTGACAACACTAAATTCCTTGGAGTTGTCAGCACAGACCAACCACTCTCGCAGAAGATAATCATAGTCACCTCCACCTCATAAATTTGATTCGGAGTCTCTGTAGGAATGTGCAGCCATGAGTGGGGATTGCAGACTGTTATTACTACTACATCTCTACACTAAAGATGAATAAAACATGACATCACAGCGCATGTCGAACAACTACACATAAACACAGCCTTTCCCACAGCTCCCACAAACTATCTTGGTCATCCACACATTAACATGACTCAGTGGTCCAGCCTTTACCATTTATTACAGCAGGAAGTCAAATAGACTATTACTTGGCCCTGGTGTAATTTACCAGTCTCTGCAACTCTCCATAACTCCATTAAAAGGAACTAGGGAGAAGAGGCCAGGCTACATGAGCGTAGTTGCACTGTAGTGTAAGGTAATCTTTTATTTCAGTCATGTGAGTTTGTAAACTTTTTGTAAACGTTTTAGAAGATCACTAATTTTATTCTAAGAGAAATACACTGCTCACAAAAATGAAGGAATATTTCTTTATGGGATATTCCATTTTGAAGTATCTCCTAATGTTTGTGAGCAGTATACAATGACCATCCATTGCCTGAAGTCTAATGCACCCTGCTCTCTGATGAAATGGCATTCTCGTCTCTTCTACTAACCAAAGTGACATTACTACCCCTGGCAAAAATTATGAAATCAACTCACTTTGATGATGTTAATTCAGGCTCTCTATTTTATTTTTAATTTCCCCTCTAGTGTTTCCATAATTTTTGCTTTAGTTGATGTGAAACAAAACATGCCATTAATTAAAATAATGAACTTGAATTAGTTTGATGTATGTTGCATAAAGCCATAATAAAAAACTACAAAGTAAAAAAAAAAAACTGATTGAACGTCATGTAATTGTGTTGTCTGTTCCATAATTTTTATCAGGGGTGAAAATAAATATCTATTAGTGTCCTTATAAATCCAAATCAAACGATGGGCAACAAACATTGTGTATATTAAGTAAGATTAAGTTAAGTTAACTTAAGTTATATTAAGATAACATTTCCTGAGCCGAATCAAAGTCAATACCAACACTGTGAGTGGCTAAGACATGATTGAGATTTTTTTACATCATACACCAAGTATAAAAAGACGAAAATGGGAAACAAAGTATTTGTTTGTACAAACCCAAGTAAGAAAACGTTGGGAGGGCTTTGTCTGATCAACTTTAGTTCATTTGTTAATAAAGATCCAATATTGCATTTCAGGCATGCAACACAATCCAACAAAGGTTGGGACAGGGGAAATTTATGGCTAGAAATGAGCTAAAAAAAAACAACTATATTTATAATGTGATTTTAAGAAAATGATGTCAACATGGGATTATAACCATGATTTAGTACAAAAGCAGTGCTCACAAAAGGCTAAGTCTCTGAGGAGCAGACGTGGTCCAGTGGTTAACAAATGTATGAGAACATTTTTGAAATGTTTAAAAACAACGTTCCAAAGTTTAGAGAGGATTTCTATATTTCAGCTCTAACTACTTCTGTTTTGACTTGTTACACATTGTCTTGTTGATAAATGCAAGAACATCCCTGGAAACGGTTTTGCCTTGAAGAAACGAATGTTACTCTAAAATCTCAATGCCATTACAGGATGGAAAAAAAGAACATTTGTCGATGTTACATACACCATAGCATGACAGAGCCTGCCTTTTGTACTTGGTAATAAGACTGTAGTCTGAATGATCCTTTTGTCTTTGGTCTGAAGCACACAGCATCATTTTTTCCAAAACAAAATCTGGAATACTGATTCGTCTGACTACTATCCATGTTTCCACTATGTGCGGGTCCATCCCAGATACCCCTGAGTCTAGAGTCGAAAAATGGACTCAAAACCAAACTGATATCTAGGCTACTACAGTGCTATATATTTCATTATTGGCAGTTGGTCAAATTGTCCTTAACAGGCCTAGCTCAGGATATGGATCTACAGAGCTACCACTTTTTAAAAATATCTACACAAGGGTTGGCAGGTTTTCTGACCTACACTGCTTTGTATTATTACAGTGCAGAATCGTACAAACCCTCGGCAAACACTTGAGCAGTAATCATAGATACATTTTATATTCAGTTCAGGTCAATAGCTTATGACTTTTGTATTACAGTCACCACTTTTGCTTAGTGGTTAAGGCTATGAACTTGTGATTGGAGATTTGAGGGGTCATATCTGTGCTCTGCCAACCCTTTAAGCAAAGTTGTCAATCTCTTCGGGGGAAAAGCATATTATATATATATATATATATATATATATATGAATGAGGATTTGGTTTGAGGTATTGATTTTTTGAGGTTTAAGGTAAGATTTTAGTAACAAATATTAAAATGGTGAGCATATATGGAAAGCAGAAACAGATGCCCTTCCGTTACTGCTACCACCTACCAGCTGGAGGATAATTCAGTATAGGAAAGGACTATCTCAGTATAGATAAGGAACCTTTTAGGATCAGCTCTGACCGGGTTACTGAAGTTTAAATGAAAGAACGTTGTATACTTGTACAATACAGTCATACTCAGCTACACAGAAATGGTTTTGCAATAATGGGAAAATGTAAATTGAATTAACCAGTTCCTCTCAAAAATCAACTATTGTGAGACTGATATTTGCGCCTACTATTAGACTGGAAAGGGCATACGAGTGGTCGTCTTGACTCATGCAAGTTCTAGGAAGGGTGCCGGGTGACAAACAAATGACCAGTGGAGAGATATTTTTTCTCTTCAAAACGAGTCATAAGGTCAAGAACCTAATTTTAAAAAATGGAAAGTGGTTGAGTGTCAAGGTATGATGCTTGTTTATTTGTTTATTTATTTATTATTATTATTATATTTATATTAATTTTATTTAGTTATTCATTGTTCATTTCAGCGTCAATGGCAATTTAAGGACAGACACAAGGTTACATTGATGCACAAGGTTACATGGAATCAATTTTGCTCACAAACATTAGGGAATAATTCAAAATCCCATCATGAAAATAATATTTTTGTAAGCAGTATTTTTAGCATAAACTGACAACCTAATGCATGTCTTTGGACTGTGGGAGAAAACCCAGAGTAAACCGGGAAGTACATGCAAACACGTAGACGGAGTCTAAAGTCAGAATTGTACCAGGGATGCTAGAACCACCCACATATGATTGTAGCTTAACTGTTTATATAGAGAATATTCTCACACTGGAAGTCTTTGAATATTTCTTATAAAACATTCCCACCTTATCTGAGTGTATCTGAATCCCCTTACCTACCTTCACTAGTGTCATCGTACTGCCATGATGGGCGTACCTGGCTGTTATTTGTAAGCAAATTACTGTAGCCAAATACCCCATAGGTTATAGTGGGGTGAATTGTAAAGCAGAAGTGAATCGTAAAGTAGAAGTTCTAACAGCCGGGTTAAACAGTCCTATTAAAAAAGGAAGCACTTTTATTGAAAGAAAAGGAAAGTAAAAGTAGTGATGCAATCAAATTCTCAAGTTCTCTGCGCAATTATCAAACAGAGAACGCATCATGTTGTTCCATCTCTGCTTTCAACCCAAGTAGGAAATAAGAACATCTGGTGTGACCCCGGCTGGTTAGCTGTGTGCAACGTTTGGCACATAATGAGAAAGAGACTTATTTAGATATTTCATTTTCAGGCACACACACTCACACCGCATCATACAAGTATGTCTATTCACTGGCATAAGCTCATTTCTCTACAAGAAAGTGTGACACTGAGATAAACAACATCTGCAGTAACAACCAGGGGTCTTCTCACTGCCAGAAACACACACACACACACACACACAAGTTTGTTTCACTATCCTTGTGAGGACCTTCCATAGAAATTGCTGTTTTTTACTAAATAAAAACCAGTTAGAAAGAAGGACCACCAAAACAGTCCTCACACATCCAAAGTGCCAGGTATTCCCATCACTGTGAGGACACTTGGTTTTCATAAGTACAAGAAGACAAGGTATACATAAACACACACATTTCCCACAACCAATTTTGCTTTTGTTCAGTTAGACTGCAGTTTTGTTTCTATTATGCCCTGGTCGACTTTCACTCTTGACTCCAGATAGGTTGAATCTCCATTTCAACCTTGACAGTCATCCCAAAATGTGTGGCCTTTGTTGGATGATACAATGGGGTTAAGGAAAATTTAATTAACTCACCCAGAAAACACTATATTCTGCTCCAGTGTGTCTTTTGAACCAGCAAAATGGCAGATAATAGCATTTTGAGATTGTAAATACATAATGTTTAAAGATACAGCATTAGATCTGTAGCATTGTATGAACCATTTCTTCGGCTCTACAACACAAATTACCAGGTAGATATTGAACACATGGTTATATCGGTGTATATGTAATAAAAAAAAATTCCCAAAATAAAAATATGTTCCTTCATCCCTGATTAGAGGCCTGGTGGCACAGTTGTCAGCATTATCACCTCAGCTGCAAAGACCCACATCCGAGGCCTGGCTTGTGTTGAGGTTGTGCTTAAGTAATTAATGAAAAGTTTGTTTATTTCTCTCTTTCTTAAAGTACCCTGTGTGCACTAATAAGGTACATACATGGCAGGATATGTTAGAGTCCTTTGCAGTTAATGCAAAGTAAATTATGGTTTGCAATTTATATAAATAATTAATTTATGGGTGGAATGTCTTATGTCTGCATGTCCTCCCGCTGTCTGCGTGGGTTTACTCTGGGTACTCCAATTTCCTCCCACAGTTCAAAGACACGCATGTCAGGTTAATTGGTGTCTCTAAAGTGGCCCTTAGTGTGTGTGACTGTGTGCGTGACTGCGCCCTACGATGGATTGGCGCCCCATCTAGGGTTATTCCTGCCCTTGTGCCCAGAGTTGCCGGGTGGGCACCGTCTAGCCCGTGTAGATTAAGTGAAAGAAAATGGATGGATGGACACTTCAAATTCGACACTTGCACAAACAGACATGGCTGAAAATCTGTTTAAAATTTCATGCCGTCTCTTTTCATAACATTTGTAGTACTAAAATGAACTGCTGTCATTAAGAATTAATGAGAATTAATTAGAATTAATGGGTCCTTTTTGTTTAGCCTGTTGAAATTCTAAGGCAGTCTTAGGAGTCGCCTCAAATGCACTTCTCCCAAGTTAAATTATTGCACAGCTTCTGCTTCGGGAATTGCATGAAGGATCAGAGCGTTTGTGGTCCTGTCAGACATGCCCAATGCCCGATATAAATAGGCCATATCAATCACATGAATGTCTTTCTCTCATCGCTGAGGGGAAAGAGCATCTACTCTATTAAAATGCATCTGACGATCAGGTCTCATGCACACACACACACACACATACAAACATCTAACAGAAGTATGCTGGATATGATTATGCATGTCATAGCTTCAAGCGTGATTGTGTGTTTGTTTTTTTCCATTAATGGTGTTCAGGACAGAGTGAGTTGCGTTCATATTATTGTATAGCATAACTTATGAGGTGCGCTCTTTTAGCCTGCAGTGCTAAACAGCTGCCTTGAAATGAAGTTATACGCTTTTTACAAATTCTTTTTTTCACTTGCCACGTGCGTTTGTTCAGTAGAACTTACAAAAGAGCCGTAATCCGAAAAAGGGTGATGGGTTAAGGATATTGTTTAAAGTCCTGACAGACTCTTCCAGTCTGGAATTTGTACTCACAGGGCAAGCTTAAGCGCTAAGACCAAGACTTGGTACCACTACAATGTAAAAACATGGGTTTCATCTATTTATGTGTTTTATTATCATTTATAATATTTATGGCCAGCTATTTACAGCTGCAAATACAGGTATTTACAACAAAGTGAACAAAGTAAACTTCATGTTAAACAAGTTTTGCAACAGGCAGCACGGTTGCTCGGTGGGTAGCACCGCTGCTTCACAGCAAGGAGGTCCCGGGTTCGATCCCAGGGGGGAGTGGCCTGGGTCCTTTCTGTTTGGAGTATACATGGATTTACTCTGGGTACTCTGGTTTTCTCCCACAGTCATTTTCTGTTTGCTTGCAAAATTCATTGATCAGTAAAGAGCATGTTAATTGTCACCGGAACAACAATAAGCTACATTTTTATTGTACAGACAAAATTATATACAGCTATAGTCTTGTAATGGGACATTGACCCAGATATTACCATAGCAACATAATAGTTTAGATACTTTGCACATAGTGTTTTACTTTAAACAATAATATTTAAGTACTGTACTGTACAATACAATAATTCTCCTCACTGAATATTTTATAATAGAAACACTTAATAAAAAAGAACTGACGGTTACCATGTTTACTGCCATTTCAATATTTTGATTTTCTTTTCCATCAACAGGTGTCACAAGCGTTCCCTCATACTAGTTTTATTTAGACACGAATAAGCTATACATAAATCCTGTTAAAATGTGTATGTTAACACCAATGAATATGCCAACAAAGCACACTGTTTCAACTGTAATATACAGTGACTATTATAAAGTTCTGAAGGGGATTTGGCGTAAAGATCTGATTCTGTAATTGTATAATGAATCCAAGAGTGATACATAAGGCATTGAATAGACGTGTAGTAATGGATGCCCTGCATTTACATTTCCCAACGTTTTCTACCTGAATATTCAGAAAACTTTTTTGAATACACAGAACCATTAAAATCATGATGTAAAATAGAAACTATACTTTTAAATTTTGAGAAATACATTTTGAGAAATACATTTTTAAAATCTAATTTAACTGAAAGTTTGTTTTCAAAAATTAGGTGAAACTTACTGGGTTATTTCTAAGGACATTTGGAAAATACAGTTTTATTATTTGATCTATAGACACAAAGTTTTAAGCGACTGAACTGTAGAATAACCAATTTAGCTGCATACATGCAATTTGTGATGCAAAACTAAACGTTTACCATTTCCAGCATTGCTTAACTGATAAGCCACTGGAGAAAAAGTTTATAAAGTCACTCAGGATTTGTCTAGCTTTACTGACTCATACTAGCTTTCACACATATTGTTTTCCATTTAAGTACCACCAGTGACTTGGCCTCTTTTCCACTGCAAGGTTATTGAAACCAGTGCTATGAGTCTAGCAGCAGTCTGTTATTTCACACATCTGAAAGAAAGGTGAAATAAAGTTTGAGGTCTCGAAGGGTATTTTTCCCATTAAACCTTTTCCCTGCAGAGGAAACTGTGTTTATGGGAAAAATGCATTTTAGCTTCTTAGACAGATTGAGTTTTCTTATTGCGTGCTAGAATCATATTTCAGCAACAACACACACATATGCACTCCTCCCATTCTCACTCTCAAAATGGCTCAATCCCATCTCAGCCCCCAGGGTCCAATTCTTTCATCTGCTCTTCTTTTCCCAGCACCCTGTTTAACACTAGAAAACTCCACAGCATAATGAATTCAGAAAATATTCACATCAAATGCTTGGAATGAAATATATTATCTCTGAAAAGCTTCTTAAAATGAAACATTAGACACATTTTAAATTCAGGAATATCAACCATGTGCAAGTGATTAATTAAATGCACAGCTACAAGTTGCTGCCAGCACGTTTGTTTTCATTATCTGAAGGTCAGATGGTGTAGAGCGATTTACAGTACCATTGCGCATCACCCAACGGTGTAACCACGGAATAAATACTTTTACAGTGTTTAGCAGATTATCCAGAACCACTTATGATTGAGCTGAGCAGGTCAAGGTTAATTGTCTCACTCAAGGGCCCAACAATGGTAGCTTGCCAGAGACTGTATTTGAACTTACAACCTGATTAGTAGTAAAGATCCTTAACCACAGAGCCTCAATGAAGATGCTGCTTCATTTCTGCTCTTCAGGTCTAGACGCCAAGTGACGAGGCATTCCACTAGTACAATTATATCACATCTTTGATGAGCATTATAGTCCCATTTGCTTAGCTTTAGCAGTGTTGCTATGCATAAACCATAGTTGCTAGCTAGAATAATAGGATATTACATTCCAGTTTTTGATTTTAAAATCAATGCCTATTAGCTGTGCAGTCACTCAAGCTTTTTCTGTTCCTATTCCTGTCCCTACTGTTGCTATAACTTTGTTGGACCACTGTTCCTGTCCCCACTGCTACTGTGACAATAGCTTTAGGTAACTGCACCACCATTCCTGCCCTCAAATGCTTTTTTGGACTATCCGAACAACTGTTTTAACCAATCGAACAATTCCAAAATATCACATCAACCAACTAAACCACTATTCTAACAATTGGATCACTGTGCACTGCGCACAATGCAGCTCTAACTAATTGGACCACTATTCCTGATCCTTCTGCTACTACAGCATTCTGGACCACTCCTGCTCCAAATCTGGACCATTCCTGGCCTGCCTTTTGAACCAGCCAAACGATTTGTAGCTCTCTTTTGTTTTTTTTTTGGTGATATGCACTGTAAATATTCGGTTCAAAAAGATTTTTTGAAAAAAACCCACAAAGACATGACATGTTTCACTGGTCCAAACTGCTCTGTGCTTTACTTCTCCTCTACATATCATCCTTTGTAAGGTGATAGTACATAAACATGCAGAGTGGGGAAAAATAATTTAAAAATAAAACTGAAATGATCAATGTGGGCAAGACAGTATGTTTAAATTAACTACCCAGAACAATTCCTGAACATTTTTCCTCCACCTTATACTTATAAGATCCAGCTTGCCATCTGCTATCTTTCAGAGCTTTACTTGTTATTGTTACCATAATCAACGTTTTAGTTTATGGTCTGTGCATGGTTTAATGTTTTGACTGAGCAGTGTATTTTGTCTTTTGTGCAAATGTGCTTGCTGTCCACACCAGAGACTACTGTCTCCTTAAAGTAAAACACTGAGTTTTAAGGAGTCTCAGGAGAATACCGCCGTTTGTACTAACAGATCTCTCACATGCACGTCCGTACAGCGCATCCAACAGGAAACAACCAGCCTTGTGCAGCAGAGTTATGATTTTTTTGTTTTTTAATCGTTAATGAAGGTGACTAGAGTTGTGCTGCAGTCTGAATCACGTCCCACCTCGTATCCAAGATACTTCATCATTTCAATATCGATCAGTTCAGAGATGAAGCCGAGACTTATCGAAAAATGTAATACATTCTTGACAAGTATTGCACTGCTGTAAATATCTGCTGTATAAGAGATGGCCTGGGTTAGTGGTGCTGAGCCTCCAGCCGCGCTACAGAGAAAGGTCACCTGTCACTGCAGCTCATTACAGCAGAAACAGGAAGCACAGACACGTGCGCACGAGCGCACACCCACCCACATATCTACCTGTTTCACTATCTTTGTGGGAACTTCACAATAACATAATGATTACCGTAGCTAATTATTGATACACCTACACCTGCGCATAAGCGTCACCTCAGTAACCTGATGCAAATCTTTTTTTGTCCCCACAGTGTAATATAAACATGTCCCATTAACACACGCACACATACAAGTTTGTCATTGTCATGACTTTTCATTGACAAAAAAGCTAATTAATGCAACACCCAAATCTAACCTCAAGAACTGTAAGCAAATCTTTTGTCTGTTTTTTTTTTAATGGGAAAAAAGCTGTTTTGATTATGTAGATCAGCAAAATGTACCCATATTGGAAAAACGTCATCTCTGCCTCGGCTTGTGGGGGCATTTAGTCCTCATAATGATATATTAACTTGGCCACACACACACAAAGACACAGACACGTGGTGCTGGTAGTTGAGTCATGTCAGAGCAGAAGAAGGTCAAGTTTTCCTCCCCGGAGTGGCTGCGTGTTAATTAATAACAATGAACTACAGAATTAGTGGTGTTTACGTGCAGCTTTTCAGAAGCTATAATTGTTTACGAGTGCTCGTTGTCTTTCGATTCGTGATTTCACTGTTTTGAAGTTCATTTGCAGTCATTCGTTTGAAAGCACTGCTAAACTGGCACACAGACATAAATTAATGATCAAAGTGAGATCTGTAAACAACAAAGTATCACCCATTCAAATATTAGCCAAATTATAATCTAACAGTCTGTACTGTGAATGTAGACACATGTTCTAAAGAGGATTTATAAATGTGATAAGAGTATTTATTACAAACAGCATGTTATCAAATTGAATTATATGAAGCATCTTACAAAGTTACACTTTGTCGGTCTGAGTTTAGTGACGTGTGTATCAAGTGGATAAGTAATCGGACAGCAAACTATCTCTTGACTTTTTATTTTAGGTTAGGTTTTCCAAATCTTGGCCTGACTCCGTTTTAACAGGATTAACAGTTTGAAGGTTCCATGTCCGATGAGCTGTGTGGAATAGGGCAGCCCAGTGGCTTAGTGGGTAGCACTGCTGCCTCGCAGCAAGAAGGTCCCTGGTTCATTCCCAGGGTGGAGCGGTCTGGGTCCTTTCTGTGTGGAGTCTGCATGTCTGTGTGGGTTTACTCCAGGTACTCCGGTTTCCTCCAACAGTCCAAAGACATGCAGGTTAATTGATTACTCTACATTGGCATTGACTTGTGT
>JAUZST010019870.1:0-32824 GCA_034779995.1 Parotocinclus haroldoi
CACACACACACACACACACACACACACACACACACACACACACACACACACACACACACACACACACACACAGTCTCAAGTATCCACACAGAACACACTGTACCATTTTGGACTTCAGCTCGGTTTCAGAAAAAGACACGATCAAAATGGACCTACAAGCAGAACCAAACATGAACCAACCCAACAAACTAAGCCATTATGCCAGCAGTGCCGTTCAGTTTGGTCAGCCATCACATGCAGGCATAAATGGTTATTTTTGATGGAAGTCAGGAGATTAAGTGAGGCAAAGGGGTTGGACCACTTTTTGTCTTCAGAAGTGCCTTAATTCTTTGTGGCATAGATTCAACAAGTGGTTGGAAAATTACCTCAGAGACTTTGGTAGAAATTAAAACACGATCTCATTATGCAGTCTCTGCCAAGTTGAGGGCTGCAGATACATGATGCAAATCTCCAGTCTCAGAACATCCCAGAGGTGCTCTATTGGATTGAGATCTAGTGACTGGAGGAACTTCTTTTCATGTTAAAGAAATCCATTTCTGAGCATTGTGACATGGCATCCTCCTAGAAGTAGCCACTATGGACTGGTTATTTTATTTCTGCTTATTAACGTTTTGTGCGGTTTTCAGTGTTCTATGAGCAGCAGGTTCTAGGTATATTTTATAATAAACCTATTGTTAAGTAGCGCTGTATAACAGAACTAGCTAAAGTCAAGTTTTGTATTATGCTGTGTGAAGGTCACCGAAAGCTGTGATACTGTGCTGAGAGTCAACCAGGTTCTGTTGGTTTACCAAATAAACGGATGCTGAGGTGCGAACAGAACGAACACTGCCAGTGTCCAGTCTCCCTCTTTCCCCTACAGAGGGGGGAAAAAATGTACCATCAGGGGTGGACTGAACGCGCAGGTGGTAAATCGCACATGCCCCGGGTTACATTAACAAAGCGCTTTTTTGCCCAGAGAACAGTCCTCATTGGGCATTTTCTCCTTTTCAAACCATTTTCTGCAAACTTTAGAGACGACAGTCTATGAAACCTTCCCATAGATCAGCAGTTTCTGATCCGTTCTAGCACTAACAAATGTCACGTTGAAAGTCCCTTAAACAACCTGATGTCTTAACATCAGTTAGTCGTCTTGACCATGTCTGCATGCCTAAACTTAAATTAAGCTGCTGCCATGTGATTGGCTGATGCGATATTTGCAGTACCAAGCAGCTAACAGCTTTACCTAATAAAGTGCCTGATGAGCATTTGTGTAAAAAGCATAGCTGTAGGTGTGTGTATTCTCTTTAATCTATCCTGGCAGGATGAGACAGGATAAGGAGTGATAGTGAGAGCATGCGGTAGGTGTTTAGGTAAGACTTTAATCTATTGAGCCCAGATTAGAGAACGAAACTGAGCAGTGCGTGTTGCTGTGTATGAGGATGTGCGCGCACATGTTTGGGACAGCTTGTATGAAAGGTGCATGCCATTAAGATTAGGAAATGGAGCGAAACTGACCTCGGTCTTAACAGGAAATGAAATGCAAGTCTCAGAAAGGCCTGTAGGACTGTGGGATACTTTCACTGAGGAACAGGAAAGCAGCCTACACATGCTACTGTGCCTACGTACAAAGCGTTCATTACACGTCTTCATTATCTTTTTATTTTAACTTCTACAGCACTGAAATCTTAGTGCAAAGAAGACTCCGCGGGTCTTAAAAAGGCTGGCAGCCAGCCGAAAGTGAAATCCTGTCCTGTATCCTCAACAACACAGCCTGCAGTTAACATTAGACACTAAGCTAGCGCCATGAGCTCACCAACAGAGTAAGCTTGGCTTTTGTTCTTCACTTTCAATCCACTACACACCAAAATGCACAAGATGTTTTTTACATTAATAATGTTTTTGCCAACTGTAAATGAATGCAAGTGTTGTAAAATTGAACATACTTATCCCAGGCTCCGATATGATACAGTACAGACCTTTACCAAACACTCATGCTTCATGACACAGCTTATTACGGATTTGCACCCATGCAACACAGCTCCATTAAAGCATATAAAATGTTATACAGTGTGGACTTTTGGAGGGTGACTGATTTATTCAATTTACATATTGTACATATATATATATAAAAAAAAATAAATAAATAAATAAACACACACGCACACACATCGCTTACTTTTCTCTATATCGTGGCATTTTGTGGTATGTGTATTTATATAGTATTTATGATTTTCATTTTTGGCCTAAAACATTTAAAACAATATAAATATAAAAATGTTAACATATTAAAAGAATAGTGAATCGCAATAAAACGGTATGTATTTCCTCAGCGACTTTGTTTTGTACACGGCACAACGTTGGATGATGGATGAGTTTAGGACTGGTTTATAAAGCCTTAAAACATATACGAATAACATAACAGCTATAAGGTTGCTATTTTGCAGATTCTTACTTACGTTCCTACGGGTTACGTTCCAGAGCGAGGAATGACCGTACATTACATTTTCTGTTTTGCAGATTATATGCGGTGATCAAATACAATGTCAGTATGAGAATCTGATTATGAACAGGACATCCTGCTCATTATCTTAACCAAATACCTGTGTACAAACTGTATGCGGTTCGCGCTCTCTGTGTACCTAGGAATGTTTATATGTTAAACACTCAAATGTCAAGCTCAAAGCACGAGCACAGAGTTTGACATTACATGGTCAGTGTTTTCTTCTTCTGTCCAGATTTACAACAGTTCTCTGGTTTTGCCACGAGCAAAATCCCGACATCAGCAACAGATCGAGAGTAAAGCAATAGCAGCATGAGCGAGCACAAAAGGTCAAACGGGTCATAAAATACAGCGTTGATGTAAAGATGTAGCAACATTTGAGCCACCGGAAACCAGAAACGGAGCTTTCAGTTTTCAGCTGGTTGAATCTCGGGCAAAAGGAAGAATTGTAAGTGGAATAAAAAAAATTTGTGTTCAGCACCGCAGCAACAGATCAACAGTATAAATGTCATTACTGACCTTATTAAATATATCGATAACAGTCTCAGTTACGGTTGCTTTTCACTTGAAGTACATGATTACAAATTGATATTTGAAAAAAAAAAAAGAAAGCTTATACGTGTTATAAGCAAAAATTATCAATTCAAGGTAGCATTATACCTAAAAGTGCAACGACTGAAATTAAAAATGAGTGAACAATCTTTGTCAAAAGACAAAAATACAGACCCAACCAGGCTCGTCGTCTATTACTAGACACAAGCAGCACATCCTCACTGGCAAGGAGATGGTTTGGCTTTGAAAAGAAGCAGGTTTCTCATAAGACGGTAAACGGTAATTGGGAAACCATTGCGGACTCTATGACTCTATGGTGCGATTCTTCAGAAAGGCATGTATCAAAAATCAGCATTTCCATCTAATGGTCCATCTGTCAGTGAGATTCATGTTGGCTATTATCAAGTTGGCTCATCTCTGCAATTTGGTGGGACTTTACAGCTGTGGTGTCAGGAGCAGAGAAACATAATATCTGTAATAGTGTTTGTAACACTGTGGTCTTTCATTCTTTGGAATTCTCGTACATTTTCCATTTTTTTCTACTTTTATTTTAAATACAGCATTGTGTTAGATACAAGAACAAAGAAAAAAAATGTAAATAATACTGATATTATACTGATTTTTTTTTAAAGATCTCTTTCCACATCAGATGAAGGAAAGACTCTTAAAGGAAAGGTTTTTTTTCTCCACACTGTACAAAAAGCTTTTTGCTTTTTTTTTTTAACTATATTTAACGTCACATCAGCACACCTTTCTGCCGCATTCCTGACAGGAAAATGGTTATATTGATACACACGTTTAACCAGTAATGTAGAAATTAAACATCAAACAAAATCGCAGACAATATCAGCACCTCCAATTCACCTAACTTACAAGTCTATGGGCTGTAGGAGGAAACCGGAACACCAGGAGCGAACCCCCACACACACACACACATTATGGACAATGTCCATACCGAAACGACCCAGGTTGCTCCATGTCCCCAAAATGCCAATTAAAGTACACTGCTTATAAAAATTTGAAATCAAAATGAAGCATCACCTAATCTTTGTGAGCGGTGTAGTATGTGTAAAACTATTTTGAGGTGCTTGAGCGACACACACTAGGTCACTGGTGGGACGAAACGACAGGTGTGGTAAACAACATGAGCACAGCTGGCTGTGTCTGTAGGACTGCAAGCTAGACGGGGTCAGGTTGTGGGGATAGACTACAAAATTAGGGATGTAGCCAAACAACCTAAGCTACCTACCAATATCACTCCACTGTGAGCAGAATAAACATTTTCAGATGAGTGCATGTTTAAAAAAAGATGACCTTTCAAGTATCTTTAAGATGGTTTCTTATGTCTCTCTTCCTGCATGAGAGATTGGTAGGTACTGGCAGGTACTGAAAAAACTAGTAGCCTGGCTAATTTCGTTCTGGCTGAATACATGACAACACAAATGAATAACCAAGTGGTACCTTCTGTGGTAGTCACTGCGCACAAAAACTACCTGCTCTACTTTGTTCTCTAGCCTCAGACCAAACATCCGCCAGCAGTAATTCTCAAACATGTAAACCACCGAGTTCCCGGTGTGTCAAAACAGACAGGTTCGAGTAGATAAACAGGCTGCTTTCACTTAAGGGCTGGGAAAATAAAAGCATGTTACGTCGTCGCGCCATACAAGCTTCAAAACATGCCTCAAAGAACAGTCACGATGCGGAATAAGGACAAAATGCAGCAATTTTATCTATGATGAATAAGGGATGCACCGATACGGCACTAAGTACACCTTGGTATTTGGGTGTTTACTGATGACAGAGTGCAATAACGGTGACAATAACGATGACTTTCAAAACATGTTTTATTTTCATGGGATGTTCCTCAAATCATTTAACATGTGCTAAACATTCATATATGCTAAAATATTTCCAAATTGCTGATATTGCTTTTTGATCTACCTGCTCAGCTTTACATTGCTGTAAATTGTATCGGTGCATCCCTAATGATAAAGGTATGAATGCATTTTGCACGCTTTTGGCTGTGGCCTTGGTACGGAGTGTTCATCGTTGGGTGGGGGGGGGGGATATCTCCACTCAGACTTTGATACCGTGCCCAGGAAGCTCCCGCTGAGGAGAACCATATTGTACTGGGGAAAGTGAAAGACGATCTGAATGGAAGCAGAGCGAGTGAGAGACAGAGAAATGCAATAAGGGGAGTGAAGACGAGGCAGACGGCCTTAGAGCAATGGAAGTCAGACAGGCAAGTGGAAAGAGCACAGGCCCTGCTTTTGTTTGTCCAGATGCACCCAGACGATAAGCAAACTGCCACTAATGTAAATCGAACACCAGACAGCAGGGATGTTAAAGCTCAAAAGTGGGGGATTAGTCGGATTTAAAGCAGAAACAACTCCTTGTGGAACAAGTACTGGGGAATGTCTCTAGCCCCAAATACCGTAAACACTTCCACGACACGTCCCGGGTCTCTCATGTCGCTCCGGAACAGAGTAGCTACAGCCTTGTCACCTGTTTCCAAAACAAAGTGCCAACCCTCGTAAACACTCGATATCAGACAATGTCTGGCTCCTTTAGCCATTGCAGAAGACTTAATGAGCTAATAAGCCAATGGTACTCAGTAAGCCTGTTCCACAGGATAAACCAGTTTTGAAACAGTTTTGAAATCCAACTTTTAAATTTATCCTTAACAACAATCAGTAAACATTCAAATGTGGCATTTTGACCATTTTCGGTGGTCACAAAAAGACAGAAACAGATAGACAAACATGTATGTGTGGAAATGTTCTTCATTTGGGCTAGAATGCAAACAAATTACAAACAAACAGAGCCTTGTCTGAAACATTTTAGACAAGAGATTTAAATAGCAACAGGTGTGGTGTTAGGTGGAAAAGTACAGGTCAATTTATCTGTCAAAATGTACCACAAAGGCAATTCCATTGTAATAAAAAAATAACGGAATTTAAAATGTTTCGCTGTGCGGTAGTGCCTTTGGCTAACACAGTCACCTCACAGCTCCGAGATCACCGATTCGAACCCAACCTCAGTTCACATGTCCTCCCCGTGTACGTGTGGTTTTGCTCAGGTTACTCCAGTTTCCTCCCTCATACCAGAGACATACATTAGAGGTTAGGTGGTTACTTTAAATTGGTCCATGACGAATATAGCCATTAATTAAAACCATATACTATATTCTCCTGCACCAATCAGTGCAGACATGTTCTGTCAGACAGAGCAACGTTAGGTCCACAGCCCCAACTAAGCAAACCTACGGTGACAAGCAAAATGGTGATTCTCAATAATAGAGCCAAGCCCATTTTCCAAAACGAAATCAGAAATGGCTCTGATGGGAATCATTTGGGGAAGTGAACACATTCTGATATCCATAATCAAAATACAGAACCCTGAGCCTATGCACCTGATACTCAATAAGACTTGCCGTTTGGTTAATATTCAACAGGCCTAAATAACCTGCCAGTAGGAAAAGGAATGGAAAACTGCAAATCTGGGTCTGCAGAATGGCTCTGGAAGCAAAGTGGTACCTGTAATTGATTGGTCTCACATAAAGCCATGAGTGCCTGTGGGCTTCTGCTCCACAATCCAGACGGCTGATTCCTCAGCTGGGTTTCTGCTAAATGCTTGGTTGCTCTTTCGATTAAGTGTCAAGTTGCAGCTTAGTGAACAGGAAACGAAAAGATGGGGACCTTAATTGTATGTGGAGCTTTGGCTTTCTAGTGATTTAGGAGATTTTACTATTTTTTCCAAAAAATATGGTATGATCTTAAAAGTGATGTTCTTACATAAGTCGACCCCAAACGCAGACTCCACCTCCCCGTATAAGTGTAGGTTCACTCTGGGTTCCAAAGGCATGGTTACCTTAATGGGTTTTCTAAATTGGCTAGGTATGTATACTTGGGATCAAACCAGCAACTCGTCCCCCTAACATCCATTTTTCATATATATATATATAGTGCTACAAAAACACCAACTGCACTTGCTGAAGGGCATACCAAAGAACTAAAATCTATACTACTGATAATTTACAACACTGCAGTGGACAGAAGATGACACTCAAATCCCCCCCTGGATTCGAAACCCAGGTCCAGGCTTGCTCATACCACCAAGTCACCAGAGCAGCGGTGGACAAGCAGTTTGGAAAAAGGAAATGTCTGAGGCAGCCCTTACAGAATTAGGAAAGAAATTAAACATCTGGTCATAGTTGATCACAGCTCAGCTTACAACTGAAAATTCATTGACAATTCCACACAACCACCTAGCAACGACACTTTATGCCCCACCTTCAATGCACAGGCTTTAATGTTCACAGTATTACATGCAATATGTTTCTTTAAGAGAAAGAAATCCTTGAAAGCCACCCACACCTGAGAAAGAAAGGAGTACAGAAGGCAGCCGTCATAGCCTCGTGCTTAAAGTCAACAAAAAAAAGCTTCTGTTTCTCACTGAAACATTCCAAACCTGAAAGCACCTCCAGATGCGGTCAAAGAGGAAGGGGGGGAATATATATAAAATAAAAAAAAAAACCATCACAGCACAGGATTAGGCAGGGCGAACATGCAGTACATTTTAACAAGGCGAAATGAACGTTAAACCCAGATCAGGTGCTTGGCAGGACTTTAGTACCACAGAGAAAACATGTTAAAATTCTGCACTAAAACAGACAACCTGAACTTTATACTAGATATAGGATGAACATGTACATTAAAAACTGAGAACATAAGACAAGACTGAGTGACAAACAGAATGAAATAGAATATAGTATACTCAAAAAGCCACTTTATAAGGTACACCTTGCTTCAGGGGGGTGGATCCACTATTGCTTTCAGACATGCCTTAATTCTTTATGGCATAGATTCAAAGTGGTGCTGGAAAGTAGACTGTTTGGTCCACACTGACAACATCACACAGTTAACATATAGCAAACATTCATTATGCTAAAGTAATAATCAACCACATCAAAAAGAGGCACTGTTGAATTGGGGTTTGATTACTGGGGTCATGGAAGTGCAGTGGGTTATATAATTCGCATTAAGATGATTTGAGCATCCTGCTGTAAGTAACCATGAGAAAATTAATACTATGGTTATAAAGGGACAGACGGTCTACAACAATACTCAGGTAGACTGTGGTGTTTAATGATGCTAACGTAGTATTAAGGAGTCCAATGTGAGCCAAGTAAATGTCCCCCGCACCCTTACGTCAGCCTGAACCGCTGGAAAGTGGGGAGTCTGGGACAAGCCAGCAGCCCCTGCTATCTTTCTTTAGCAATGAGGCAATGAGTTTTCATTAAGAGAAAACTTAAACAAACATGTTTCTGTATGCTGTCATTTATAATACTTAGACAGAAAGAAAATGTCAAAATTAGCCGAAGAAAAAAAAAGATGTAGCCTATCTCTAGGCTCGACTACAACGTACTAACAGAAACCTAAGGTTTGTTATTCTAATTGTTTAAGTAATAAATTGCACTTTTATTTAAAGTTCCTATCCTAATTTCTTATTTTGCTTAATTTTTATAGCAGCAACTTTCTACTCAAAAGAGGGCATTTTACAATTATGTTTAAATGTAGCTTTTTTCTGATGTTAAAACCTAAATAAATAAATAAAAAAGACAGAAAAACAAAAACGGGAAAAAGTTTGAGTTGAAAACCCTGTAGCATCCATATTGTATTCTTTATGACCTAACCTATGGAAAATAAATGGCAAAATATATTTAAGATTTTATACATTTAAAAAACTGTTTTGCTCTCTTGTGTCTCATTAGTGTTGCAGTTTAGGGCACTGTGTATCACAAAAGCATTACTGTACACTACAAACGACAGCAAGCTGCAAGCCAAGTTTCCCACTGAGGGGGTATATACAGTAATATTCCTTATATGACTCCAAGGTTTTCTTGACCCAGCTTTCCATATGGCTGCCTTGTGACAATGTAGAGAATTCCCAATACAAGTGAATCTAAACTGAACTGATTTAGTTGCCAGACTGTGCTTCATTTCAGTGCTTCACTATTGCCAACTGTTCGAAACTGTGATGCTTCCTAACGCCTGGAGATTCAGCGTTAGTCAAGCAAAGACCAGTCCTGAATACAGACGGAGTACCTCGCTTGGGTGAACCCACTGACCGCACATGCACTACTTAAGAGTCTGCCATCTGCCTGACTAAAATCATAAAGACTCACAGTTGGGGCCTGGAACTGGAGACACGGCAAACGCTGCAGAGTGCAAAAGCAAAGCAGTCGGTGCTGAGAGAGGGCCTTGGAAGAGAGCTCACAACATATTGCACCAAAAAAAAAAAGAAAGAGAAATGGCAGAGTAAATGCCTGCTGAACGCTATGCCATTCATACACTCTCACTGTTCAGTTTTAGGAACTGCGCACTGCACCTCGGTCCTACAAAGCAGGCTTTGTTGAAGATAGTGTTGTTGTTACATACCAGATAAAGCCATGTTGCTAAGTACCAGGATAGAGAATGAACCGATGCCAAAACACTTAACAGGTCCATCGCGATGCACGTACAAAGCTCCAGCAAACGAGAAGGATGGCTGTTTATGTAAAGTGCTTTAGACTTGGCAGCTCTGCTGAGTTACTAACCATTAAGCAACTGATCGTTTAGTTCTCACCACTTTCTAGCATCATGCGTACATGACACCAGAGTTAAGCTTAGCACGTCGCAAACAAAACCACAAACTTTCAACCAAGATACTAAGCCCCTAGAGCTGGCTTCACTCAACATTTCCACCTCTGAAAGTCAATAAATTGTACCAAATCGAACCAAACTCTATTTTTTTTAGAGCGTACTCCCAATAACTAATCTATATTTTGCCAAGCATTTGACCCCCAAAGCATGGTCCGTTAGAATAATGTGATCATGCTGTACCCATCCACTGCACTGCATAAGCAATAAATCTATCGACCCCATCAATAACTCAGTTAGGCTTTTAGAAGAGGTCATTCTACCCAAAACTAAACTCGTATAACAAGCAGCAGTGATGAAAGCTTATGTTATGCTAGTCTTATGTTCAGGACAATCGTTAACAGCTTTGTTTGGCAAACCTTGGAGGAAAGTGGTCCAGGACCGTGAATCAAGTGGACCAGAAAACAAACTGCACAATTTTTTTTACTGAGATATTTGGCCCGTTCAAGTGGGAAATCATTCCACTAACACTCGAGAAACCGCTGCCGTTAGAAACATGTCAATGTCTATGATTAAGAAATAAGTAAGAGACCATTTTCCCTACCTTTATTAATCCACTTAGTAGTGTTAGTAGTGTTAATGCCTTCTCCGGTCCCCAAACAGGTGTCTTTACGCTACATAACCTCCACTGAAACTCGGGCATATGCACATCCCAACATAGATTTCTTCAAGGAAAAACAATGATCATGCCCTGACAGAAAATATTAATGGATACAACAAAACGACGAACACAGGCTTAAATGCCACCTATTTAACTTGCTGCAGAATTGGAAATAATTGCAAGCACTGTTTTGTATTGTAAATTGACTGTTAGTGCTTGCACTGTATAATAGCCTGTATAATGTATAGAAATATACATGATTGTAAGCGGTTGCTATTTGCAATAAGTGTATATTACTTGTTTTTAAATTCGATTTATGTACAAACTTTATATGTACCCTTTACTCTAACTAAAGATAGAACTGATGGATCTGATGTCATGGCTGCTGTATCATAAATGTAGACTTTAACACCCGACACCCAGAAAGACCGCCAAATTCACACAGCACTGTTACATCCATCGTGACCAATATCAGAGAACCCGGGACTGTGGAGGACAAGCACGTATTGATTTGAAGACGAAGAAACCTCAACAATGGTTTTGGAAGCTTTTGTGAAAAGTCTGCTACACAGCACATTGCATGTCCTGTGACATTTAACTCACTCTGGATATTTCTGATCCATATTGTCACGTCCTTTACTGAGTCAGCTTTCTAATCACAACACATCATCACTCACTGTCATGTTTATTAGAGGCCGTGGCACTGTGAGGTACTGGGATCACAGCAGACGGTAAATTAAGATATTTAACAGCGTCTACGGCTTTTGATGTTATACTATTCATATTTGTCAGCCAGAAATAGCGATCTGAAGCATATTCTTTGGCTTCTTTCCAAACCACAGGACTGGCAAAAGACAAATGTCTGAACCTTTTACCAGAGCGGTCTAACACAACAAATATTTTATTACATTTTATCCTGGTCACCCACCTTAATATCAAAGTAATTCTCATTGTATTTGATGTGGGGGTGTGCAAGAACATATTAGGGACATAAGTGTCAGCTCGATGCAGATGTAGCAGAAATAATGTGTACCATTTACATCACAGTAAACAAAACCCGTCAACCACCCCCAAAAAGGATGGTGTAAAAACAACAGATCATATTTTTTTTTATCTCCGGGCACAAACAGGAAGCAATAAAACCAGCAATGGGGTCAGAGGTTATAGCAACCATTGAACCATTGTGCATTTTTGCTGTAATGGAGGCCTCCTAAAGCTTCACTAGTCTTGGTCGCTCACAGCCTTCATAAGACTGCTGACTCACAGTGACGGTGCTCTGAGGACATGATCTTTCCTTATTTACTGCTTGCTGAGCAGCTACCAGCATTGGAAAATATCTAGTCAAAAAGACAGGCCTTACAGAAAGGAAATAAATCAGGGGAATGGGGAGAAGCTACATTATTCCTCTGTGGGTTAATCAGCTGACTTGTTGGATATGTGCCATTTCACAAAAGAAAAGGGCTTGAATTTCTGTAGTACGCTCACATAAAAAGGTCAATGGTACTATTATTGTTTCTAAACAAATTAGATAAACAACCAAGTTGCCGTTTCCTTCTCCATCTGGACAATCCAGTTAAACCCAGTAACCACATTCAACAACAACATGCGTATATAAAAATGTTTTTTTTCTTTGCTGAAGCAGATCCTGGGTAATTGGGTCATTTATACATTTCTACCACATATCAGTTAAAAGAAAACTGAAAGCATAATATTTAGACATATTAGAAGGAACTAAGAGGCACTGCACAAACCGCTTTACAGTATGCAGGGATGAATTGTTAATCGTAAATGTCAATAACACACACCCCTAGTTGGTGCCGGACAGATGGATGCATGTATTGTTAGAATACGGTTTCATTTTTATTACATTTTTCTTCCCATGCCAGCAGTTATCTAGTGCTCAACTGCATCTCAAAAACCAGTCCAGGTTATAAAAACCAGGTTATAATTTAATGCACCTTCGACAACATTAATCCAACAATTACTCGTCAGTGATTGGATAACAAAGTACCTAATATAGTCTTAAAGCACATGATAAGCCTTCATATGATGCGCTTTTTCAAATCACTGCCACAGCAGTTGAACACTTGAGCATACAGAAAGAAGAATTACTGAGCCTTCTATGAGATGGCTAAACAATTATTCTAAGTGACTTAGCTGATTTTCCATAGACTGTTTGTAGCTCGGGGGATCTGGCAACCCTGAACTAATCATGGTACCCACCAAGCGGCTACTGAACACTTTGAAGAGACTCTGAAATGACATCAAATGTCATTGCGTGATTATTTGCTGGATGCAAAGTATAAATCCGGTGACTGCGAGAGTCATGAAAACGGACGTAAACTTGATCGGATCACTGACCAAATCTGATTTTCTGCAGTTATCTGATTATTAAGTGCAAATAAAGGCATGCATGACTAATTGAACCAAAAATAATATATAAATAAATAAATATCCATCCATCTCCTGCTCAATCCACACGAGGTCCGAACCAGCCAGTGTTCATTCACCAATCAATCGTAGGTCTCACACACCCAAACACAATCACACATGAAGCGCCACTTTAGAGACTCTAATTAGCCTAACCAGCAAGATTTTGAAACCGGTGTACCCGGAGTAAACCCACACAGACTATAGGAGGACATGCAGACACCACTCAGAAAGGGTCCAGGCCACATTGGGATTTAACCCGAGACCTTGCTGTGAGGCAGCGGTGCTACCCACCGAGCCACCGTGCTGCCCCATACATAAATAATTTAATTAAAATAAATACAAAAAATATATATATTTTAAGTATTTTTCGTAACACACTCCATGGGTCCAACTTTTAGGGTTTTTTAATGCATTAATCCACCTAAAAACACTGTGCGCACCCAGTTTTAATAGTTACACGTGAACATAGTAGTTGGTGCTGAAAGGGCTGATCTGAGAATTTCAGAGACTGCGTATCTGGATATTTCACACAGCCATCTCTAGGGTTTACAATGCACAGTGAATAAGGGGAAATATCCACAGAGTGCAGGATTTGTTGATGCCTGAGGTAAGACGTGAATTGCCAGACTGATTTGAGCTGATAGTAAGGCAGCTGAGGCCATCACTTGCACAGGCTCTCTAAAAATAGACAGCAGAAGATCAGGAAAAAGTTGCCCGGTTTGGAGAGTCTCCATTTCTGCTGCAACATACAGATGGTAGGGTCAGAATAATAACTGAGCATTGTTTAAATATAATTGGTGTTGATCACGCTCATCTTTGGGTTTTATTTGAATCATGCATGCACTGCAGCATGGTATCATCTCAATATGGACCAAAATCTCAGAGGAATGCTCCCATCACCTTTTGAATCTATGCCCCAAACAACGAAGGCACTTCTCAATACAAAGGGGGTCTCTAAAACCAGTACTAGAGCCTCTGCTGAGCAGCCACTGTTGGGAATTGCTTGGATTGTAAGTTACAGGTCGGACAAGCTCTGGACAAGGGAATCTGCCAAATGCGTAGGTGTACTAGCAAGGTGTACCTAATATAGTGACCCGTGAGTGTACATTATACACCCTAAAGCCCTGAGGTGCGTCCCATTCGTATTATCACTTGTAGCAAATAATAAGCAACAATTTCCATTTAATAAACAGCCGAGTGATTATGAGAAATCCCCAGCATGTCTATGGAGCCCACTTGCAACGAGCGCTGGCTTAACTGTAGTGCCAGAGGAAAAAATAAAAATGCTCCAGCCTCACACTCAAATCTTCATTTACATAAAGTTCATTTGTCAGGTCATGATCACACAGAAGGGTAACAGATTATCGTTTGTAGGCCAACACAGGCCATATAGGCTACGCAACGAGAATAAATAGAATGTTTACCTTGTCATTTATGATCTAGTATCAGGATCCCACCTGTGGCAGAAGAGGCCTCACAAAACAGGTGCTTATCTGAAGGACAAAAAGAATAAAAACTATAAGAACATGATCTACCTGCAATTAAGTACAAAATCAGCTGCCTATTTTAGAAAAGTGATAAACTCAAAGTTGATGCTAAGGTCACATGGTCACATTGGGGTTAATGGCAAACAACTGGCTTAATCTCCACCTCGCTAACTAACACTGCATTTTCATTACAATTTCAAGTAGCACTGTTGCTCTCTGTTGCATATACCCCTATACAGTATTTTTGTCTTATTTTGTTTTACTTTGTATACAGAGATTTATTTTGTATTTACTATTTTATTACAGTGTGATATTCTTCGTGTTTCATGTGCACCTTTATGCCGAAACAAATTCCTAGTCTGTGAATCCTGTTCACTGACGATGGCAATAAAGTCCGATTCGGATTCTAATAACTAGTGAAATCTTCAGATTGTTTTGTTATTTAGCAGTAGGGGTGTACAACATGTCCCATCTACCATAATTTCTTAATTGTTGTTTCAAGCTGGTGTTATTGAGTACGTCTCAACTCCTAACACAAACAAACAGTAAAAATACATCTGAAGAGTTTTTAAGAGTTCACATATTTACCAGGTCATGTAGTCTGGTAGGACAGACTATTACAGAATACGCACTGAGAATATACAACGTGCTAGTGGCACAAACTCAGTTAACTTTCTACCTCAAAATACATGAATTAAGTTAAAAATGAGGGAACGAACTGCACCTTGAGACAAAATGCAGACAGCACTGCATAGTGATTGGCTCAGACTCAAACGTGTGTGTTGTTCTCAGCTACCATGTTTAAATCTATTTGTACCCATATGAACAACAGAACAGCTCAAAAGGGAGATACAAAACAGTCGTCCAAGCAAATAGTCCACAGTTTACATCATTTCAGAGTTGTTACTATAACATTCGTCCCTCTCGCGCCTCCCTCTCGCGTCATGGTTATTGTTTTTTCCATTTCTTTAAACGCTAATTAAATACGTTAAGTACATTTCTTTTACATTCACTTTTCGCAACCCCGTAAAGTATTGACCGATATAAGGACGATAAAGATATTCTATTCTATTGGCTGCTCAAATGCAAACAAAAAAAGCGATAATCCCTGGAACGAATGAAGGTCTCTGGGGAGTTCAGCGGGAATGAGTTCCTCCTAAATTAGTCCCTAGAACTGTTAAGCTGCTGTACTGACGCACATTCTACTAAAGCCTTGGTCCCAAGGCGCCAATCGTAAGGGTAAAGGCATTCCTTTTATCCCCAAACTAACAAACCTTTTGCTAAAGATTTTTTTTCTCTACAAGCTCAGGTTAAGAGCAAAGGAGCGTCGCTGCCACCAGAACCAGCCTTCTGTTAATAGACTTGTAGAACATGGAGCATAGCGACCCATTTTACAGCACATTCTGTACTCTAAGCAAAAGCACTTCAGCAGCCTGATGAAAAGAAAAAAAGCACAAATCCTCATCAGTTCTTAAATACCCTTCTAAACTAGAATCTTTTCCACTGCAGGCACACAAGTGCAATTCTGCCCTCGGTCACGATTTTACTGCAGCTCTGCTTCAAGACAAAAGCTCTTACCTTGGCAAATCACCATAGCAACATTTACATAAAGTGCTTATCACAGCAGCTATCACTCATTCCTCAGTGATGTAGTAAGCCGTACCTATGATAGACATGCATATCTTTGTACCCTGTATTGAATTCAGCTTCTGAAATAAAACTTTTTTTTATTCACGTTTAAGAGACAGCTGCACCGAACTGTGACTGTAACAGTTAAGGTCAGTGCACCAGAAGGTCCAGGGTTCAATCCTCAGCAAGACCCTTAAAAGACTGAGGGTAGTTATTTAACTATTCCAGTTGACTGAGCATCCTGTGCCACTAAAACTAAACTAAAACACGAAAGCAGACTGTGACTCTTTACTGGTGTAATGCTAAATACTCTATCAATCATTCTCCATTATTATATATAACATATTAAGCAGTTCATATAAATCGTCTTGTACTTTAATTGTATATACTCTTCATAATATTGAAGTTCCTTAATTTACTAAAAATCTGCATACGATTTTATATTACCTTTTTTGTTCTCCCAAGTTTTATATTTAGCCTCTTCTGATTTCAACTATTGAAATAAATGTATTAATTAGTCTAGTTCTTAATTCGTTTAATCCTTACATGCATCATCTAGGCTGCATGAGGAGGCTGGGTCCAGGGTTTCTTCCGTACAACATTTAGGGAGATTTTACTTGCCACTTTTGCCTAAGACTAAGGCCACGCTCCGTTACAAACAAATTAGACATTTTAAGACGGACTTATAACTATTATGAAATGACTAAACATAAAAAAAAAGCAGCACGAGATCTGAGAAAAGCACAGAATGACTTCTGCATTAACCATCTGGCTTGTGAGACATCTGCTTTGTTTAAATCAAGCAGCAGACTGATAAACTGACATTCCAAAAGCAATCTTTCCATAAGCCATCACCTTCTCTCTACATTTCTGCAACAATGTGTTGTCAGTAGCCCTACGTGCCAAAGGTTGTATCAACATCCTTCGATTTAGAAGGCTCTAAATCACCAAGCTGGGCCTTTTTCTGCTGTCCAGCTACTAGACAAAACGACATGCTTTCAACTGTGATCTGCACAAGGCTTGTCGACCCCGAGCTGACAGGAGCACAGTAAAAAGAGCAGCTGTATAGATGAAGGGGAGGGAACCCTCGGTACTGAGTTATACCGCCCAGATAGCATTGGTGTACATCATACAGTCATTCACTTCTGCTCCAGTTCTTCCCAAACCATTTAGTCTGGCTCGCATGTTAGCGGTTAGCTGTATGTAAAACATGAAAATGACATTACTATTCTTTTACTACTATACTATTCCATGCTTCTAAACCTCTGGGTTTGGACTGGGAAATGTGCCAAATGTAGCATACAACAGTGTAAGGCGGATTTGCCATGACCCTAGAGCAGTCTCTCACTCGAGCCTCTGTTCGAGATCAGTAAATGAAGAAGGGGAATTAAATATTTAAAACAAAATGTACAATTAAATAGACATGCGAAACGCAAAACTCAAAATGATAATGATTTTAGATGCAGACACAAACCCAACATCTTAAGTTCAATACGGAGACCAAAACAATATTGTTTACATTATACGTTATTGTTAATATTAACAGTTTAGAGCTATTGCTGCACTTCAGGCTGCCCAATGAGGTTATGAAGAAACCTTACCAAGACCAAGACTCCTTATATCAAAGGACTTTTTGCTACTATTAATCTAGGCTCGCTCAGATCGGTGGGCCTAAATCCATCAAGAGCTGAAGACAATGCTCCAAAATACATAGTATAAAAATACACTCAACTCTGTAGCTACAAGGTTTCAATATGATGTTAATAATAAGGGTGTCTCAAACGTAAAATATAAAAATATATCCTTAATTTTGGTTGATAAGACAAGCAAGTGTATTTACACTGGCTAACATCACACCTTTTTGTAATATTTTTAGTACTTTGCTTTAGTCTGATCTTTTACTACATGCTCATGTTAAACACTGAGGAACAAAGATCTGAGAAATGGAAAAATGAACTCTTATTGGATGGATACGCAGAGCTCAGGATTTAGAATGGTTATTGTAGGAGAAATACATGGATGGATGCACGTCTACAGAGGAACTCGTGCAGCTACAGTCCCATCTGCAACAAGTTCAGTACACAATCTGACAGGACGTCAACATTGCTTTTAGAAGAAAATCACTAATTAGACTGTTTGATAGAGGCCTACATAACATAAAGAAACATCTGACCAGAATTCAGTCACTACTCAGAGCGCTCGACAGAAACTGATCACCAACACTTGTGGTTGGAAATAAACATCAATGCTGCTCACTAATGATAGCATCACAGGACAGAAATTATCAGCACCTACTGTATACCCGCGATGTTCCATCTTTTATCAACAAACACGACTGAATGAAACGCTTGTTAGGGTTTGAGCAAAGGCTGTCATTTGATTGAGCATGAGCTCAACTTGTGATCTGCAATATTAACATTAGTGTTCATATCCTAACACCACATCCCCTAAATTATATTATAAAAGAACGGTTTCTTTACACACTGGTGTGTTGGTGTGTATTTAGCTGGTATTAGTGGATCAGCAGTGCCGCTGGAGTTTTTAAACACTGCGTTCACTCACTGGGCACTCAGACGCATCTAGCATGCTGTTCCACCTTGTAGCTGTATAGAGACAGTAGCTCATCTGTTGCTGTTCGGCAGGATTCGGTTTTAGTATGGCCGATTCAGCTTCACTTTCTTGTGTTTCATGTCATTGAGAGCAACTGACAGGCTGAATTCAACCATCTGGATACGATGGCAACAGACAGCAGGTAATGCAGCACAGGAGCAAAAAGAGACAGATGACCTGTTTAAGTAGGTCCATTAGGGCAAATCAGCAATTTATTATCAAGCAAGGCAGGTTTATACAGGTTTGAAAATTGAATGTGGAAATGATAGAATTGTAACGTGGTCCCAAAGTTTTTTATATACTGCTCACACAAATTGGGGGATACTTCAAAAGGAAATCTCCCATAATTAAATTTTTTTGAGCAGCATACAAGCTTAGACATTTGGTTCTCTTCGTAAGCAAGGCCTGCAACCACAGATGTAGTAATAAAATAATAATCATAAATAAATAAAAGGAGCAACGCCCGAGTTTGCCACATGGCAAGCACACCACTGAATCCATGTGAATAAAGTGATATTTAGGGACACCCTGCTGTCTTGTCTTTGTGTCTCTCCCCGTGTCTCTCCAGCACACATACAGAATTGTCATTATTTCCAGAAACTTCTTGCATGTAATTTCCATTGTATTGGGTATTGAATATAATCTATAAATGATTTATAGTGCACAAGGATCGGCATAGGTTAAAGGCAAACAGTCCAGTATTTTATATTAAGGCATTTGAGTGGTTTTTTTTTTTGGTATCCACAGGGAGTCCTGGAACCAGTCCTCATGGGCTGCCTGTATTCCACTTAAGCTGCCTTACTAGAAATAATATAATGCTACAGTCTGTTTTTAATACTTTTACTGCCTCTTTAAGCGTAGTTTCCCGCTGGCAGTCGAGCCATGCAATTGGCAGCCACTGTATAGGGATCAGACCACCTATTTAAAATCAGCAAGTGTGTTTCAAATAAAAGTCTGTCATTCTTTAGCTCGAGGAAGTGATGAGGCAGAATGCAACTTGAGTTTATAACCACTCAAACGTGCTGCATGGGGAGCCCAGACAGCAATGCTGAGCTTCTGGCAGCTGGAACTAAGCGCCTCAACATAAGATGTTGCAGTTTGCAAAACGCACAACGTATTTTTCCTTACAAAAGCACTATATTAAAATACGTCCCCTCGGAAATGTTAGAGTCACAGGGTAATAAGATTTTTGTGTGTTTTTATTACCAGAGAGAGAAAATGTTTTTTACATTAATAATTACCTTACATAATTTACATTATAAGTATTTACATTACAAGTGTGGTGTTACACACCAAACACTATATGCATTTTTTTTGTGGATGGCAAATTTCATAGACGACAAAACCTTACTGGTCAAAATGATTTAAAAATAAATAAATAAAAATCACTGACATTGCCAGAGTTGACGTCGCAACAACAACAATGCCATGTAGTTTGGCAATTTCAGGTACACGAGATATCAGTCTGTCCATTCCGGTTCTAATAAAAGTACCGAACACTGTTTATTTATTAAACCTCATGTGTAGACATGCTTTTCCAAAGACTTATGTTAGAGCCACGAATACAACAACTCTGACACACCTACAGATGCCTAACAACTAGCACCCAAACCAATAAGCCCCATTAGCTTCAGTTCCAGCCAATAAGGCTAGCAGACCTGCTATAATCATATTTTATAAATACTTATATCATAAAATAGACAAAAAGCAATCAAATTAATTATGCAAGACAAGCATCAGCTACAGTTACATAATAGTAACTTCTGACATCACAACTAATGCTGGGTAATGGTGCAGAAAGCGCTTTTTTTCCTTGTCAGTGAGCTGATGATCCTGTACTAAACAAACTGTTCAAACCCTTTTCCGCCAATACCCCTCTAAAAAAAACAAAGGACTTGTCACAGTCAGTACATAAAGCTTTGACAGAGGTCAGAAAGTCATGAGGAACGCACAGGCATTTTTCTGAATTGGTATCAGCATTCCTGCCGGCAGATCTATTGTCTCCTGTCTTACACTAATGGTTTATCATGTAATTAAGGACACGCCTGGTTTAGGGCCCTTTCAGCACCTGTATAAGAGTGAAGTCATTGTGATTGAGCAGCAGAAATAGAAACACGGCCGCCTAACAGGAGTTCACCACGGCGCTCACTGATTGGTTAAAAGAGTACTTTTTTCAGAAAGGAACTTCTAATTAGAACTTTTTCTAATTCCTACTTACAACCTTAATAAATCCTGTGAGTCCAGCAGTGTGGGGAAAAATTTGTACACGTCATCTCCAGAAATATATTTCACAAAGAACGTACGGTGTTCCTTCGTTTAACGCGGGGGGTTATGCTCCAGCACCACCCGCGATAAACGAAACATTTGCTAGGTAGGGACGCTATATTTATTGAAGTATTTATACAGTATTTTAGCCGTAGAACTTCCAAAACGTTTGGGTGGCATCGTAGGGCTTGAATGAATTCAGTCTATAATGAAACTTTCACAAACAGCGAAAAAAAAACAGAGCAGATAAAAACTTTTCTAGTCTTACTTCTCGTTTTTACTTCTCGTAAATACGCTATTGTAGTGTTTTTAACTGTTGAATAATTAGGCAACACGCTGAAGTAATGGAACTTTCTCTTTACTTAACGCTCCATACATCACTCTCGTATCACACCTGCTCCGTCCGTACAGAGCTTACAGCACCTCATATCCTACACACTGAGTAGATACGACTATTTACTGTAAATGCTAATAATTTATCATTTAGAACATTCCTTTGTTAGAATTCATATTTTTATAGATTTTTATTAATTGTTTAAAAACATTTTTTCCCATTAATATTTTTGGAAAACCCACGATGCACAGAGTCCGCAAAAGATGACCCGCGAAGTGGCGAGGGAACACTGTATTACTACACAAAGTATCTACTAGACATGTGCTGGCTTTTTAAGACTTATTTACCACCTCAATGTATTAACCCTTTGAGGACCAATGGACATATTTTAAATGGACGCCAAATGTGATTGAAGGCGATTTAAGGCATTTTTTCCTGCAACACTTTACTTTAACCCTTTCAGATCCGTAGGTCGTTTTAAATCGCATTTGCCGTCCATTTCAAAGTATGGGACAAATATGTCTGTTGGTTCTCAAAGGGTTGAAGCAATTATACTCTATAGTAGCGATCCACCAAAAACTCAACGAGGTTAGTTTGTTTTTGAATGTTGAGCAATCAGAAGAGTGACTTCCGATCTGCTGCTTAAGCTAAATACACTGGTAACTCATACATTTCCCCTTGTAAACAACTGCGTCATTACTAAATACTTTTAAACATGTTCAACTGAAATGTAAAATTCTGTATCATGTGTACACTCTGTATACTGATTAAACACTTTATTAATTACACCTGATCAACTACCTGTTAACACAAATAACTCGTCAGTCAATCACAAGTCAGTGACTGAATGCATTTAGACATGGTAGGGACAAACAGCTTAGGTTCAAACCGAGCATCAGAATGGGAGAGAAAGGTTATTTAAGTGACTTTGGAAATAGTGTGATTGTTTTTTAGACAGGCTTATCTATTGGAATATCCAAACAGCAATCCCTAGTTTATAGAGGATGTTCAGAAAGAGAGAAGAAATATCCAGTGAGGACAGCTCTCTGATCTCTGGCATCTGCAAGGCATTTTGTTTTTGCACAGAGGAGAATGACCAGACTGGTTCAAACTGTTAAAAAGACAACAGTAACTCAAGTAACCATTCATTACAATCGAGGTGTGCAGAAGAGCATCTCATGCCACAAAACACAAATCATCTCAAACTGGTTTCTTGAACATGACTGTATTAAAATTGATCACAATCCAACAGAGTAACTGTCAGGATGGATCAAAAAACTCTGAGGAATGTTTCCAGAAGTTTGTTGAATCTATGCCTCTAAGAATTCTAAAGGTGAAACAGAGGGGTCAACTCAGTACGAGCAAGGCGTACCTAATAAGGTAGCCAGTGAGTGTATAGAATGACAGTGTTCTGTTAACAGAGAGCACACAAGAACAAAAGCAGGTGAAATTTCTGACCGATTCACATTACGGACAATGAAAAGTTTGAGGACGACGACTTTTCTGGACCTTCCAAAAATCGCTTTGGAAAAGAAGGTAAGCCCAACCCTCTCCAATCTGCCACAATACTTCTAAATCATTCAGAGCTGTCTGCATAACACCGAACAGCTGTGAGGCATCCTTTTAGGATGATGAGATAGATCAGGTTACACAGGCATCACCTGATCCCAAGACTGTAATCCTAAGATAACTGACAAGAACGCTATAACAAAAGTACATTTTCATTTGCTTTTAACAGCATTTCTGATTTTGCAGTGGCAGTAAAGAGTAAGATTAGATTCTATTAAATGGTAGACATTACAAGCATCAGAATAGTCTTACAAAATTACTAACTATGTATTTAATATCACTAACAATTCAACTGAATGGAAGTATCAAAATATTACTGCTTAACTATGAGGAAGTATGGTGAAAGGAACATCAGTGAGGTACGATGCCTTACAAACATCTGAAGATGGGCAATGTGTGATTGACAGCAACTTATGTTGTGTGGACTTGGTTTGTTTTCACAAAATCCAGCACAGAACAGAAAAACATCTGGACAGGCTGCTGCTCGGCCGTCGTAGCTGGAGGAGGCAACACTTGCAATCTTTGCGATTTAAGCTGACTCATGGGAAGAGGAATTTCTATCCTTCACACTTTAACCCTGCTTTTCCTACTCGGGGTCTCAGGGGGTTCTGGTATCTGTTCCCAGAGAGCCCAGTGTGTAGAAGTAAGCATGCCTAGGATGGGATGGCCATCAATCACAGGGCTGGCACTGGTCAGTATATAAGCGATAGGCAATAAGCTCCTTCCACAGATCCAAGCAATCATGTCTGCATGCGATGACCGACCCTGCCCGAAACCTGGGTCGATCTGTTAAGACTGCCGTGTCACCCAAACTGCTGCTAAGCATATGAAACGTCAGCAGGCGAGTTCTGCACCCGTTGTGAAACAGCATCAAGTGTTTAAGTAAATCCAACGAGTCACTTCAGGTTCAGGAAGGACAGAGTTCTTTGTTAAAGTGACTGCGTGACATGAGACCCTGCAGATGGAATAGCATAACAAAAGAATAGCAAAAGAATATGGCTCAATTTTAAAAATATGGAGAGGAGCTGATCAAAATACCTAATATGTCAACAAGGCACTGTGTTCAAAATTAAGATTTAGGAAATAACAATGACTGCGAAATACTTAAAAAATTAATTTAAAAAAATCCCAAATTCCTACATTTGGACCTCATCAGCATGTTCATCAGTCACAGCCTTAGGCCAGTCTGCATTACAACCTACACACTTTGTTAGACACAGCTGTTAAACTGCTTGTTAACACAAATACCTAATAAGTCACTCACAGGGATTAAGCAAATATGAAAAATGCATGAATGTGAATGATACAGGATTCTGGCCATATCATCCACACCTATTCTATTTTACACCAGCACTGACAAAGTCTAAAAGCATTTCCACACTCACAACGCGTCAGAAAGGATAAATGTCAGCAATCTGCTTCTGATGAATAGCCTAAAGGGGGAAAATGACAGTACTGGCAGCTCTCAGCTGACAATCAGCATGGCGAAAAGTAGGTGACGCATTCCAGTCTTACAGCAAAAGACTCGTAAAGGAAAAACACAGGAAGCACCACTCTGTTCCTATTTAGAGCAGGATACAATTCTGAACTGTCAATTTTTAACACCTAAGTCAGGAAAGGTCTGGGCTTGTATGTGGACCTTGTTTCTTAATATGACACTGCTTACAAAATATGGGGATTTTTTTTTTTAATTGTGGGCAGCTTAGGTGATAACTTCTAAAAGTCTATTGAATATCAAAGTCAAAAATTTAAATGTATATGAAAGAGTAAAAGAATGTGGTCGTGCAGCATTGTTAAGCTTTTTGCACAAATTAATTCTAGTTCCTTTGCAATACATACAGTTTCAGGGAAACGCAGTGTACCAAATGATGGGATTAACCTCCGGTCTTCTAACAAAAGACAACAGGGAATTATGAAGAGGAACACGCTTAGCAAGTTTAAACCAGAAATTAAATCTGCCTGTAGGAAAACATGACAGTTCATCACAAGGACACGTACTCTGATAACATCAGGACTTCTCATAAATTGGTAAATTAGCATTTCTGTTTTACTCCACACCTATTCCTGATCAGGGAAGCAAAGCTACAAGTTCAAATAATAACAACAACAAACAACACACTTCAGGATTGACAGTGACAAACATTGTTCACTGGCTGTGTACTCATTAAGCATACATCCTTAATTACATTTACTGTTAATAGTGTTTATTGTATATATCCAAACTAAAGTTAGCACAGAACTTTAACACACTAGTCCACCAACGGCTGGACCCAGAAAATGTGAGGTTTAAACCTACAAGACTGTATGCCAGAACCATTTTTATCTAGCCCACAAACTTGAAAGGATCTATCACAATTCTCTCTTAATAGTGGGAAGTATAGTCTATTTAGTATTATGGACAAATCCCTAAAAACAGAGCTATCACTGTGATATCACACACCAAGCATCAACATTACAAGCCAAGAAAATGAATTTCATACTGCTCAAACATTACTGCTCATTTCTGGGAGCAGTATAGATGGTACATCCCAAAATAAATCTATTGGAATTCAACTATGGCGCTACTAGCCTACACTATTGTACATAATAGGTTTCACTGCATAATACAGAACAAAAGAACAAAAAAAAAGTTCTGTAAAGGTGAATAAGCAGAATAATAAGCAATGGCGTGGCCTTTATTTTCTTTAACGGAAACAATCCATACCTTACACACACACACACACACACACACACACACACACACACACACACACACACACACATTCATGCATTTGTGTTAAGAACCCAAAGGATATTTCCTTAGCAGAGCCCCACAATAGAGCAGAGGAGTGTGTGCACGGAAAATTTCCTCTGCACAATACAACATGAGGAAGCAGGTTTTACTATGGCGCTTCATGTTCCAGTCTTAAACTCCAATACGCATACGGGCAATTCCAATCCTTCAAACCAAGTAAAATAAGCCATGCTGAAAAGAACAAGCAAATAACACAGCCCACTGGTTTTAATCTACTGCTGTTGGCCATCATGGTTTGAAAGAAATGACATCACAGACTCCTCCAACCACTCAGCATATCAGGATTTTAAGCTGTCGTGTAAATCATTTTAAATTCCCATTTAAGAGAATTAGGTCTACATGATTTGCTGTAGTTACTAAACCTAAACACATACCGTTCCCATGGCGATGCACATAGTCATACCGCGCAGCCCTAGACAGAACAGAACTCAGCAGTTCTAATGGGAGTGTAGAAAAACATTTTTAAATTAATTCATTTTTAAAAATTGAAAAAAAACATTTTTTTAGTCACTAGGCCAGACAGCTTGTGTTCCAGTTGTAAAAAGGTACCAACAAGCCCAAACGAAACTAAGATGTGGCAAAATCTCACTCGCCCACAAAGTGATCAAGCACTGACGATATGCTCAATAGGTTCTGAAATACCGTCTATCACAACAATAACACGATACGACAATACATCATCATATTGCCCACCCCTACTTATAACTGATAGAATTAGATCAGCCAGTGTAATCAACCATAACTGGTGACCAGCCGATCAGTGTTGTATATCCGATTCTGTGCTGGTCACATTTACATTTGTACACCACATAAAGGTGACAGAGGCACAAACACGGCCTCACATTAATTCAGTTCACGCTTAAATTGAGCTTTATAAACAGCTCAGCCGCTCACGAGTTGATTTACGTAACCGATGCTGACAAATAGCAACAATGAGGGAGTGTTAGATTTCAGTTAAGTTTTTAGTGCTAGCTAGCCAATAGCCTGATAGTGTTGCACAGCAAATAGAGACGACTACAAGCTCACTGTTCACAATACATGCACGGTAAAAGTGAGTTGTGAAAAACCTCTAAGATAAAATAAAGTTCAAATTTCTGCAGTTATTTGATTAGAAGGATGGTCATGTATTTAGTACAGTAATCTAGAAATCAGACTGATAGAGAGAGGTGGATTTAACTCCAGTAATTAGTATGTATAGAATGTATACCAGTTACCCCATTTCACCTTGCAACTCTGCGCATGTGCACAGAGCGGCTAGCAGGAATGATAATAATAATAAAAACATGGTTGCTAGGCCCACTTATTCTTAGAGGTTTCGCTTCTTCTGGGCTTATTAACAAGACTAGGTGATGGGATCTGGCAACCCTGAAATTAACTGCTAAACAGTTACGAAATACTTTGTGGAGACTAGTATCCAATATGTACTCTAGAAAAAGACTAATCTGGTGATTCAATAATAAAAATTTAAGTTTACGTCACATCTTTGTGCGAGACTATCGTTTCTTCACAAAGTAGAAATAAGATTTTAGAATGGCACAGGTTTATTATACGGATTATTAGCGGATAATTGCTTGGAATTTCATTGGACCTTCTGGTCAGTAGAACAAAACTTTTACCGCCACCACCAGTCAGATGGACACATACAATATGTTCCAGCCAACCTTTACAATTTTACAGTACTTTTGCATATTTTTAAAGACAACTGCAGTCTGCGCCATGTGCATTGGCAAGAATCTGATCTAGACTTCTACAGCTACGTGTTTTCTATAACTACAAGTCAGCTATGCTACCATGTTGCCAAACAAACAAACTAACAAGACACATTCTAAACGTGAGCTGGACTTGCCAACAGAATAGCATGTGGCAGTTCAATTAATACACACGTGATGTGTTCAGTATGACGATTCATGACTTCTCCGCTAAGGAAGCTTCAGGAAATTATCACCTAGAGGAATTCCAGATTAACATGTGTAAGAATTGGAGAACGATAAGAACTCAAAAACATCAAACTCAACAATGTCAGACATTTAATGTTAGGTTTCCAGCATCAGGCTTCTGCATTACACAAATACTTGACACACACTTACACAAAGAGAACTGCGCTATTCTGTCGCACCTACAGCTTAAAGTCCCTGTGATGGACAAGTAAACAGTTTCCCCTTCCAGCTTGCACAGCAATACTAGACTTCATAAGGATGACAGGCAATCTCTTTACGAGACTAATAAAAAGGTGAAATTGAGAAAACATATCGGCAAACAGTTCATGAGGGCACAGGTTCATGAAATAAGAGTTGTACATTAGCCAGCACTTGTTCCCAGAACCTGGTGGTACAAACGCTGTACAGTCGAGGAGATTTCAATCATTTATAATGCAGCATCAAGGCTTTGTGGCTGATCTTGATTTGTCCCTACAGTGACTGGCTTCAAAAGTAAGGATTAGCCTCAGTGAGGATGAGACCACCAAGCGATTTTAATCCCCCTAACCCGTCCTTATCCTATTAGCTCCATTCATCACCTGCTGAAACCATTCTCTGAATCAGTGGTCACAAATGATGACATCTAAACAGATCTTATGGATGCATACACGAATGCATTCTTAACAGATGTGTCCAGACCTTGTCCATTATTACAGGACACACAATAGCTTAAAGTTCCCCAGACCTAAACCCCAAAACATTGCTAAGATTTAAACATCCTTAAGCTATTGGACTATGAGCCAAAAGGTCCTAGGTTCAAATCCCACCTCTGCCAAGCTGCCACTGTTGGGTCCTTGAGCAAGACCCTTAACCCACAATAGCTTATACTGTAAGAGTGTATGACATGTAAGTCGCTCTTGGTAAAGGCGTCTGCTAAATGCTCTAAACGTAATGAAATCTAGACAAACAAGCGTTCTCTAATGAAATATCACGATAAAGAATGTCGTTGTGAGGCACCATGTGCAACCAATAAATAATTTTACAACATGGGATGTATTTTTTCCTGACGAACATATTACCATCTGGGAAAGATTCTAAAATCACAATTACTTGTAGCTCAGTAACAATTGTTGCTAAATTACTGCAATCATTTACTGTTAAATCTTTCTGCGGTCTGTGACAGCTGTACTGCTCTTCCTGTTAAATTAGGGATGTTAGGCTACCAAGCTCAAGTTGATTTGATACCACAGTCCATTTCTTTCTGTCAACAAACTGTCATGTGACTTTAGATAAATTCCTGGCCTGACCTATTGCCTAGAGCACTGCATGCAATCTGCTGTTAGAATTCATGTTAATTTATCCTCCACTAAACATGTACTTATCCGATTTATAAATCGGATTTAGCAGTCTGCGCATGTGCACAGAGAGGCCAGCAGAAAAAAAAAACATGGTTGCCAGATCAAGTTTAGCTTCTTTTGAAATTGTTTACATAGACCAGGTTGGGGATTCTCTCGTGGGATCAGGTAACCCTGGAATTAAAGGCAGACTTGTTAAACAGCTGTCAAGAATATGAAACAGATGATTTTCTGCAGTTACCAGATAAATGCATGTAAACCCAATCACTGATGACACCCAGTGCCTCCGAGTGGTCCCCATTACACAACAATAACCCAGACAGTGTGTGTAAGTGCGCGCACACACACACACACACACACACACACACACACACACACACACACACAAGAAACCGTACTCTGATTTTGAATTTCAAATTCATACGCGGTACCACTCTTCAGCTTTCTGATGAGGAACCTTTTACACATTGTACACCAAGAGGCTACAAAGACCGTAATAAAGCAAAGACTAAATCAAGACGAAGCAAATAAAACAGATGTGGTTATATTAAAGTGAGATCAAAATATTAATGTCAAGGCTTAGTGAAACTATAAATGTAAATATTCCATAATGCTGATTGACTGAGGTCTCACTGGAAGTATATTTCCAATCACAACCATAAAGAAATTTTCTCAGTCATTTCCACACTCAAAATCCGAATACAGGTACAGATACAGAGTAGCATGGTAACCTTTTTATTTACTTCCGTTAGTCTGCTTGTGGGAGTGGCGTTCTCATGGTCAGCCATTCCAGTGAATTCATGATGGGTCTAATTACATAACCAAAGCCTTATTAATGAGAGCAGGGCGAAATCCACTCTGTAAGAAGACTATATAATGAGGTAATGATAATGAGGTACCATAAATAAGGGAAAAGATGCAGTGCTGCAGATTTCACTTGGTTATTGAGATAAACAGTCTTAGGAGTCACAGACCTACCAGTGGCTGGACCAGCATTTCTTATTTTACTGCAGTAAGACTCAGCTTGGACTGAGGTTTGGCTTTACTCATTCATGCACAGACATCTGCAACTTATGGAAAGCAAACCATCCGTTATTATCAAACGTAACTACACTTCCGCTTTACAATTATGTACTTTTTTTTTTTTTTTAACACGTTTTACCCTCCATTTTACTGGTCAGTCCTAAGGCCCTGAGCTTATCCCAGGGAATGTGTGTACAGATGTGCATGCCCTGGACAGGCAGGGGTCCCTGTTCAGTCTCCCCTGCTCTCAAACAGCTATTGATGATGTACATGAAGGAACATTGCAGTAGTGTTTAACTTAAATCCCTGCTCTCAATCACCTTCATCCACTGAGCAAGGTACATAAATGCAAAGTTGTGTCTCTGGTAAGTCTCACTCACACACACACACACACACACACACACACACAACTTGTTCAGATGTTCTTGTTTTAAGTTATAAACACCAAACGACAGCTAGATAACGCAGGAAAATACACTGCTCACAAAAATTGAAATGTCCCTCACTTTTTGGGAGCAGCATAAAAAGATATTATTATTATTATTATTATTATTATTATTATTATTAGATCTTATAATAAATTGGATCATTTGTCTTTCCACTCTGGAGTCTGGTGCCTTCAACAGCCAATCCGTGCTGAAGATTCACAAGCAGAGGCGGGAGCTAAACAGCAGAACTCATTCACTTGAGTCTTTCACTCTTACCGGTCGAGCGCTCAGTGGGTCACACCGGATCTAGAACCTGTTCTGATTCTGTTCACTGTATTTTTTGTGTTCAATTTACTTGAGTCTGTACAACATTCCTCTACCTACTTGTAACAAGCTGACCAAGTTGATGTACTTGCCCTATTGTAAGTAGTACTGCTTTGTTTGCCTGTATATTCTCTCTCACCTTTAACAATATAACCTGGTTCCCATTCAGTCATCCATCAACGCATTTTTGGCTTCCATCACAGCGTCCCCTTAAATGTTACAGCTTTGCCGGTTTTTTGCAGGTTTACAGCTTTCAAGGCTTATTACTGTATTTTCTATACTGATTGCGAATTTCAAAAAATAGTAATAAAAAAGAGCATGTGTATAACATTACTCCTCAGCTGCAGTGGTGTTAAGGATGTTTAGTAGGCAGCATAGCACTCGTGTTATTTGTGTTTTATTTATTTATATATATATATATATATATATATATATATATATATTTGTGTGTGTGTGTGTGTGTGTGTGTGTGTCTGTGTGTGTGTGTGTTTTTGTAGTTTTCCTCTCAAAATACCCTTTATATTTGCATTAGAGAAACCTAAAAACTGTGACTATGGTCTGGGCAACATCCTTTTTCTCATAGCGCAATGCGGACGTTAAACGGCGTACACCTGTACTTAGAGTATTTAGGTTTTTGTTAATGCAAAACATTGGCCACCATCGGTGTAAAATCTTATATGATCGTGTTTCTGGACTGTACAGGACGCCCACGTGCAGGTAGCACTCCAAATCTTATTGGATCTAATATTAGATCTATAAACTATAAATGAGATTGGTTGCCCAGACTCCTTTAAATCTAAAATTAAAGTACGAGTGAAAGCTTCAGTGTCAGATTAACCAGGCAGTAAACAGAGGACACGGTGTGTGCGCGCGCCTGTTCGTTACCATTATTTCACCTGTTCAGGCAGTGAAAATCCCCAGCATCCTTCAGCTCACACAGAAATGTATAACAAACGAGAAGGAACGGGGGAAAAGGGAACAACTGATTCGTCCCCTGCTGTACAAAAACGCACAAAACAATACAGTAAAATGTTGAAGTTGAAGTCGGTGATTGGCACCATTTCGATTGATACTATGCGGTTTGGAAAGCAGCCCGCTGAATCGATTTCGTTTGCTAACAAGGAAGCAAAATCCTGCATAATTCCGTCGCAGCGCAAAGCTCCTGAAAGACAAACAACCCGCCGAAACGCGTCTTACCTCAAGAAATGCGTTTCCAATCTTCCCTTTGCAAGAGAATCCAAATGTAAAAATAAATCCAGTTCGCTCTGAAGCATCAGGGTGAATGGAGTCCGGCTGCCGTTCCAGTTGTGCTTAGCAGGCTAGGCTAAACACGGATTAGCTCGAGCTAACCATTCCTTTCACTCTCAGAAGTTGAATATTTAGCTTGGCTTGAAGTTTTTCCTCCTGACATACAGTTTAAAAAAAAACGAACAGACCGTTCATAACACGAAAATTAAAAACTGTGTCTAATTAGTTTAAGTATACGTTCCGACACACAAAGTGAAGATTAAAAAGCAGAAAGCACAACAGGCGATAAAATACAAAAGCCAAAAAAATGTCCAACACGAGCACCACGAGCGCAACTCCAACAAATCTCCCGAATGAAGTTAACGCTCAGAGAGGCACACTGCTGCATCTAAAACGGTTTAAAAACGGTTAAACACAGAGCAAGAGTCACACACGCGCTTTCACCAGGACCGAGTTTGAATCAACTGATGGAGGAGCAGTGCGCAATTCGACGCCAGACACCAAACACTGGGTAACAACAGAACAGAGGAAAGAAACAGGGGCTCGATCTCATCTGAAGGCAAAGTACACTATATTGAGTGTAGAACCCATTATTGGGCACCCTATATAGCACACCCAAGTAGTGAATAAGAAGCTTATTGGTATTCAACCATAATGACAACTATGGTGGGATCTGATTGGACGACGTTTGCTACGCTTGTCATGTAATCCAATTAAAATCGCGGATTTCAAGCATAAATTAAACCCACCAATGAACAGCAAGATATATACATTTCTGTTATATAGTTTTATAAAAACTTATTTTAGACCGCTATTAAATACCGTACTCAGCACACACGTGCCATAGTTCTGCACACTCACCGATCACTTCATTAGGTACACCTCTTTGTACCTGCACTCATTTTGATCAGTTCCACTTACCATATAGATGCACTTTGTAGTTCTACATTTACATTTGCTGTGTGAAAATCACCTTTTCGCTGTACGCTGACAAGCAATTGAAGAGGTGTACCTAATAAAGTGTCTCTCAAAACCATACCACGTTTTTACCTTCCAGTTAATAGAATAACAAAACA
>JAUZST010019881.1:0-60358 GCA_034779995.1 Parotocinclus haroldoi
TAATAATATATACCCCTGTAATTTACTGCTTTGTGCTTATTTTCCAACATGACAGTAGAGAGTCTTGATCCATTGGACATGGGACTCATGGGACATGGTGGGGCAGTTCCATTAAGGTACTAAACTACTGCTCAGAAGGTCCACTGCTAGGCGTCTGTTAAACGACTAAAATGTTGACCAGCTATGAGATATTCCTTAAGGTAGAATCTCTCCAGGTCCCAGCTCCTTAATTCTCCCTAATGGACTGTTCACTTGAACGCACCCAAAAGGTTTCGAAGAAGTTTGGGTGAGAGGCTGGAATGATCGTATTAAAAGTTTGAACCTTTTGTATATTTTGATGTATAGTTGGGATGATTGTTGTATAAAAAACAAAAATTCTACATAAAACTTTTTATTTGAAATCCCTAAGTACATCGCTTACATAAATTTGTGGATATTTCAAAATAAATACGTGGCAATTTAAAAAGAAGCATTTGATTTCATTAAACAAGATCACCAGAAAAGCAATTGAAAAGTTAAAGAAAGATTCCTCAAATGAAATGCAAACTCAATTATTGTGATTGAGTAGTAAGTGATATATTCATTTGGATACAGAAGCATGTTAAACTGTAAGTTTAACACACGAGTAGCCCACATTGACTGTTCAGGAGGGTGTGTGGTCACCCAAGACACACTGACAGTGATGAGGTATGGACAGGATCAGATTATACAGCAGTTCTTGTGGGATCCTGTTCATATTCATTTTGAAATATCACTGTGATACTGTACTGTACTGTGAGCAGTGTACTTTATAAAAAGGTGATGCCGTGTGTGTTAAAGTTCACAGGACTTCAGTACAGATCCACATCTCTACAGATCCTCCACCATAGCACCTAGTGAACTTTGTGCTTAGATTTGTGTTCAAAAGAAATTATTTTATTAACGGAAACCACCTTCCAAATATTTGGATGGCACACAGTATAATTTGAAGATTTGTTTCCTATTAACTGCTGTGCCTTTTAATTCTCTAGCATTGGTGAAATTCGGGCCTTTCCAACCTTTTCTCTCTATGTGAAAAAGTATACAAAAATATACTTGTGTCCTCTTCCATCACACCTTTATACACCTCTGGCTGTTTTTTTTTTGTTTTTTTTTGGCCGGCTGTTTTATGTTTGTTATATAGTTTAATAACTAATAATATTTCGATTCTGTTACCCTATACATTATGGCCATTGAGTGTTCTCTCAATCGAAGTTATTTCAGTAGTTAAATGTCAAGAGCTTTACTGTGACAAGCATTTTAGTGTGAGAGCAGGTGGAACCATCCTCATGGAAAGCCACTTGGTTAAAAATCTTGTGTTAATTACTTAATACGATAGATGCCAGAAAGAAACTAAAGCTACTGTTCATTTGTGTGCATTTAACTTTGGTTGCGATTACATGTAACATAATGGAAGATTTTTCATTGATTGCTCATTCAAAAATGCACATGAAAAGATAAATATATTAATTTATGTTTACAAATTTAGATAGATGCTATAAACCTACGCATGCAAACATAACTAAAAGTAGGATGTTAGAGATTTAAGCAATTGGTGAATGAAGACTGCTGGGCCCTTGAGCCAGGGTGTTAGACATTGTAAGATTGTATCAGTTGCAAGTCACTTTGGAAAATATGTGGTTTACTACTAAATGACTAAGAAGTAATGTTATATGATAAACCTCTCTTTAGTGGCATCAATTTACAGCAGATCCGTATTGTTTCGTGTCTGGGCACGATATTGTCACCATATTGTCTGGGTTTTTTTTTTTTTTTTTTAGAATGACCATGTAGAACACCTGACATGGTGTTGCGTTAACTGGATCATGACAAGGGGCCAAAGAATATATATATATAGGAGTGTATATTTAAAAGTATATAAATCTCTAATTTGCATATACACCCACTATGCCACAAGTGTGAGGCACGTGTTGTGTAGCCGGCAGCGAACATAAGCCTGTGCAGAACTTCAGGTTTCCTAGCTAAGGTGTTGCATTTCATAGTTCTCCCTAAGTGGGTTATAATCAGCTCCTTTGTTTGTGTCATTTTGTTCTTATTCTCATCCTCTCTCCTAGCCATATCTATCAGGCTCATACAGAGGGGGAGTGGTAATTGACAGGACAAGGTTTGAACCCTTGATTAGAGCGTTACATCACTTATGTACTCTAAAGAGAACTATTATCGTTGTTAAACATCCACATTAGCTTACAATCTTGAAAGATAGCTGGAGACAAACTATAGATCTCACTGCTTTCCTTATTTCGTCACATTAAGACAAGTCATATCTGTGGTTCAAAATGCTGACTGCTTCAGTATATCAGGACTCCTATCTCCTAAGTAGCTCTGTCTGTCGCATATAGCACTTATTAACTAGCAATCTACTTCTAATACCACTCATTACCACTTCTTCTGCATTAATCCTTGTTTTTGTCTTTTAAGAAAGTAGTGCTTTATTCATAGTGAACTGAGCTGTTGAAGGAGCTTGTTTGGTCATGGAATTTGGCCATTTTATTACCCAAAGTTTGGACAATCAGAAAGATTTGAGGGTTTACACTTACAGGTGTATATATATATATCACAGATCTTAAAATACATCTTTGAAACAATGTTGTTTTCCTGTGTCCAGTCCAGTAATTTCAAAGCAAGGCCACAACAGCTCACACCCCAAATTTGGTCCATAACATGCTTCTGTATAGTTGTTAAACCTGTTTGAAATAATAAAATAACACATTTGATTTTGGCACCCAGGTGGTATAGTCTGACACACTTAGGCAGTGACCGGAGTTTAAGTTTGGTGCCTTCCAGCAGGGTCAGACATCACATAGGCAAGATTGGCTGATTTGTGAGATCCTGCAATGGTGAACCCCTCCATGTCACTTCCCATCCAAATCACACTTGCGACTGTCATGTTGTGTTCTCTTAAAAATAGGCACCAGGGCACAAAGCCTACCTGTATTGTAAATGTTCTGTGCACAGACTTTCTGAGAACTTTTAACAATTTCACTGACTTTAGTAAAAAAAACCAAACAGGGCCAGGAGTGTCATCTGGACAGGACACAAGTTCATGGCAGTAGTAACTGTTTGAAACTGTGGCTTGAGATGATCAGAACAGAACAGTGCTCCATGCCACACTGCAGAAATTGTTAAGCAGTGGTTTAAGAAACATGACAAACAGTTCAAGTTGACTTGGCCTCCAAATGATGGAGCACCTGTGGAATATGCTAGAGAAATAAGTCAAATCCGTGGAGACTCGACATCACAACATGGGGTCTAAAGGATGTGCTGCTGACATCTTGCTGCCAGATACCACAGAACACTTTCTTTGTTGTTGGAGAGGTCTGACTTTTTCATGTGAGCTTACGTTCCAAGCTATTTTTAAGGTTTAAGTGCTTAATATTTAGTTAGGGTTACATGAAAATGCATTACATTTCACACTTATAACGTGCTCAAATTGGAGACTCTCTCTAATAACGAATGAACATTATCTTAAGTAAGGCAGTTGACAATTGAAAACTCCATTTTTTAATGTATTCTTGCTAAAGAACAGCACATTTGTCTACATTCAACATTAAATAGAGCAGATCCCTATGAATTAGTTGTTACTATGGAAACAGTAATCTCACATTAGAAAGAGTGATTTGTCCTGCACATGGCACTATGTCATAAACCTGCTTTTCTGGAACATTAGCAAACACCTTTGACCAGTTGGACCTAAGACTGCAGCAGTGCTGTGAAATAAGTTTGCTTAATGCTGTATGATATAAATCTGAAGTTCTCCGTTTGATGTGCAAATTTGATGTATTGCCTCAGTCATTATCTGTGTCTGTGTCTCTGTGTCTCGTGACTCTCTGTACTTAGATTTTTACTTCCAGCATTTCCTTTATTCTACAGAGAACAATTGGGTAATACGTTTTTCTCCTGGGGCAGAGAGGATAATGATACTCGCTTTTCTGGATGATCATTGTGATTCCAAACTGCTGCCCTGCAGCACTAGCCTTCCCTCTATCTCATATTACACTTATTTACTGCTTTGTATTAAAGGCTGGGCACTCCTGGACAAATGCAAGTTTTGTTGGATTTTTTTTAATTGAAAGAATAATCAAAATGAAATATAACGCATGTCTGCCAGTATACCATTTCATAGTACTGGATCACCTAGAAAGGAAATCGTACACACTTGTCATTCAAAATAGGGAGAAGGAAGGAAAGGAGAATCAAAACAGGGAGAAGGAAGGAAAGGAGACAGTGGGGCTGGCAAAATGAATGTGATATGGAAAATATAACATTTAAAGTACTCATTTTATTAGTCTGTTATCCAGTTAGCACGACTGGTTGTGCAAAAATCACAATCATAAAAAAAAAAATGTCACATGTATTTTCGGTCACAAAAGAATTATTTAATGTGTGTGACAATGATTTTGCAGTGACTGTAAACAATTAGATAATAGGAGACAGAGAATACAACAGACAGGAAAATGGTATAAGCATGTCAGAGCAGGGAGAAGGAAGGAAAAGAGCATCAAAACAGGGAGAAGAGGGAAAGGAGCATCAGAACGGGGAAAGAGGAAGGAAAGAAGCATCAGAGCAGGAAGAAGGAGTGGGTCTTTTTTTTTTTTTTTTTTTTAGAAATCTTCCACAAATGACCTGGGGTACACAGACACTTTACCAAAGCAAATAAGATCTGCTGTATCAATGCAGTTACAACAAATATATGGTTTAATCTGTTTAATGTTTAGTAAGCTTTTTTTACCAGATGCACAGTTTTGCCCCTTCAACTGACTGACAAGCAGAGCAGTCCGGCTGTGCCCTGCCTAATTATGCTCGTACTCCATTACAATAAATTGTCTAGCAGCACTCCTGTAAAGAAAGTATACACACACACACACACACACACACACACACATAGATGGACATGATGGTGTGTTTAATGAGCCCCTGCTCTTCTAGTGGGCTGGGTTTTTGCCGTACAAGATTAGGATTTTCCCATAGGAAATAATGAATATAAGGTGCTGAATATTCACTATCACATGAATAGCGGGTACTGACTATACTAAGTAGTGCACTCAGATACTCAGTGTTAATGTAAGATGTGGTTTAGGATGCAGCCACATTTGAGTTGTTCTTAGGCCCTAGTTTCTTTAAAAACAGTAGCTCTGGAAGGCACCACTGAGACTCGAACACAGGTCTCAAACGCATTCAAATCATGAACCACCGGCGCACTATAAAAACTATTAATCATAATAATTTTGTAATGGTTTTAATTATTAAAATGCAGCTAGGCTACTTAAAAGCATATATAATGTGAGAGTGTTTTTTTTTTTTTTTTTTTTTGCTGGGTGAAATAAGGCGTTGAACAAGTAAGACCTATGGAAAATCACTCGTCACTAATGATGAAGGCAGGAAGGGTTTTCAATAGGCACTGATTGTGTATGAGTGGGTGTAATGTGTTTGTGTAAGTGTATGAGAACGTATCTGAATATGCTTGGGGGACTCAGGGTGGGTGGGTGAGATCAAGAAGAAATAACATAATCAGAGCTTTTGTAAACTGTATCAACAATGAGCGAGTCCAAGGGAGCACGGGGCAAAGTGTCACGTCGCCAATCAGCGGGTGTCAGCTTTCATTTGTCTGTTCTAAGATAAGATTTAAGTTGCTTCACTGCAGACATTTTGAGCTGTTGTGCCTCTGATAGGCATTGCAGTAGCTGCTGTGGATTTCTGATTTTCCAGTTTTATCTGTTTTATTGTCATGTCGAGCAGCTCCCATGCTGGGTAGAAGTGTTTACAGCGGGACCTGCTGGGAGTCAGTACTGATGTCATTCAAGGCGAAGGTTGTGCTTTAGATTCCCTCAGTGCCTGTGTCTCTCAAACAGAACAAGTTACAAGTACAGTTTGTCCCCTTACTGTTCTACAGTGACTCATAATAACATCTCAGTCTGACTGATTGTTGACATTTTTTTCCATTCAACCATCAAAGCTCAAGTCTTTTTCCTGGGACACGTTATCTGGGCATCTATACCAAAACACACTCACACACATGCACGCACACACACACACACACACACGCATACACACACACACGCGCACGCACGCACAGACTAACACACAGTAAAGGGAAAATGAGGCGATTGTGTAAGAGAAGGCTGGAGAAGAAAGATGCAGACAATGCTAAGAATTCACTGAGATTTTTAATGACCCAAATCCTTGAAAGAAAAGGCTAGGCCACCCTTGGTCTCTTGTTTATTTTCTTCAGTCTCTTTTTTTCGGCAATAAGAAGTACTTGTTGGGAAAATGTCTTTATTTATCAAATTTGATAGTGTAAGGATAGAATTAAGTGATTTGTCTAATCATAATGTGTAAGTGTTGAATACACCATAAGTGTTTAGGCATGCTGAATGATGGGAAACATTTTTCTTTGTTAGAACTTATTGGATGGGAACACAGTTGCCTGTAGTGTTCTTAGTTAACACTGAGCACTGAGATTACACAAGTGCTCCTCACTACACCATAAACCTTCACATCAACTATGACTTTGGTGTCTGCCATCCAGTGAGTTTTCTTCTCTCCAGTACCTCACGTTTGATCGGCTGACAAAATTTTGGCATTGCCATTGAATAATATTCCCTGTCCGAAAGCAGGATCCCATTGATGCTGGTCTAACGCCCACGTGAAGAACTCGTCACGTCTGACGAGTCATCCTCTGAAAATTTCTGCTGCAGTTGGATCATGAAGGAGGGATGCCACTTATCGGTGTCATTCTGCTGTGTCATTTACTTTTTGTAAATGCTACCAAAACCATTGTTGAGGTTTCTTTATCAGTAGTGGTCTTGGGACCACCACCGTGTGGCTTTTCATCCACAATCCCAGTTTCTCTGAATTTGGCTATGAGGGATGCAGCAGTGCTGTGTGAAATTGGTGGATCTTTCTGGGTCGGTTCTTGAAATCTGTTGCTATGATACAGCAGCAGTGTTCCCCGGATATCGGAGTCATCCATTCCAATCCAATCTTCAGTTACCTGTGATAAACAAAAACATTTTGAACTTTCTGTGTGGTTTTATTTTGAACCACAAGAGATATTACAAATCTTCTATTGACCTTGGTCCAATATTGCAGCTTTAAAGATGGCAGACATAGCCTATTAGTCCCCCTCACCCATTACTTGCTGTTGTATTCAGACATGTCATTTTCCCTTTTGTATTTTGTTACTTTTGACTCACCATGTATATACACTGCTCACAAAAAATGAGGGGATATTTCAAAATGAATATGAATTGATTATAGATAGAAGCATTTGAATTTATTTCATTAAACAAGATAATCAGAAATGCAAATGAGATGCAAACTCAATTATGGCTTTTGAGAAGTAAGGGATATAATCATGGAGGTGAAAAGAAGCATGTTAAACTGGACAAGAGTGTCCCACATTGACTGTTCAGTTTGGACTAGGTTCACCATACACCCAAACACACTCATGGGGCATGGACAGGATCAAATTGTCCAGTAGTTTTTGTGGGATACTCTTTATATCATTTTTAAATATTCCTTATTTTTTGTGAGCAGTATTTATATATTCTTTATTTCCATAAAGAATGTTGTTTGTCATCTTAGTTGTTATCTATTCATACTGTGTGTTGATTTAAGCGGTTGTTGTTTAAAGTTGGGTGACACCATTAAAAATAACACCTCCAGAAAAGCACAGGCAAATACAAATATGCATTCAGTGGTATTTAAGTTACTTGGAATAAATTTTAATGGTCTTATTATTGGGCATGTAGTAAATAAACATGACGTATGCAACTGCTGGATGGAAGAAATGGAAGAAAAAAAATCTAATAATAGCTAATTATTAAACCATTTACATTTAGTCCTTTAGTAAATAATGCAGATCGATTTAAAATTGATTTCTACATTTAAGCACTTGTAGGTTAAGGGCCTCTTGGTAGTTTGACAGAGGTGAGATTTGTACCCTAGACTTTCCTGTTTACAGTCTAGTTCTTTAACCACTAAGCTACCTTGTTCTGGAGTAATTCGGAAATCCTGTTATACGCACATGCAGGAGTAAATCTGCTGCAAGACTTTCCCAGAATGAGCTGTAATTTAGGTGAGCGAATAAACAGTTGAGGAAATTTCCCCAAATCTGTTGTGTGTGTGTGAGAGGGTTTGTGTGAAAGTCTGCTGCCACTTAAATTACCAAGTAAAAACGTGTATGTGTGAAAACACGAAGCCAGGGCATTTTGGGTTAAGGTAATCCAATAACTACCGGATTTTGAGTGTTAAAGGGGATATATACTCACAGAGTTACAGCCAGGTCAACTATGGAATGTTCTTTTTTTCAGGATAAACAGGTAACATAGGCATTCTTTCTGACAGCCTGACAGAAGCACCATAAACCTGCATTTTGACTGCTTTCACAACAGTACCCACACATGGTGAGGTCAAAAAGGCAATGTGATGACACTCCTGCCACAGACCTTCCCTTCTGAGATATTATCTTTCCAGCAGCGCGTGGCTGAACCATGATCTGTGATCATCTTTGAATCACAGCGTTAACTCATCCAGGTGCTTAAGCAGCAAACATGGTGAAATGATCAATATTCAACCTGAATAAAGGACAAACACTGTCTCAGATTTTGTGGTAGGGCAACAGAAGTGCCTATATTCTTAATGATTGGTGAAATAAATGTATGCTTTTGCTCAAAAATCTGATAATTCATCACACTGACTGCAACAGATTTGACTCCTAGCTTCAATATAGACAAACTTGGGGAATCCCTGGGGATCTATAGTGATTACTTTTATTCTTGTTGTCATGCTAGTTGCACCTGCTAATGTCCACCATTATGAACTCCAGCATCAACATCAGCAGTGCAACACAAGCAATTTGTCTTTGCCACTGTTGCTCTGGACTTAATCAGATTGGGTTTGGGATTAGATAATAGAAAATAATAGATAATAGAAAAGCTGCTTTGATACAACACAAAGAAAAAGAACATGAATCTGACACTTTTTCTAAATATCAAGAAACTACCAACATCAGTTTGTCTTGTTTAGGCAACTCACAAAATTGATTTGTAGGCCAAATCACAGTGGTTGGCAAATTTTAAGTTAAAATTGACATTTCGATGAAGTTAGTCCCATTGCAAATTGCTACACTCTTTTTCTCTCTATGATCCCAATAGGGTTTCATTTACATTTACATCATCTAGCAGGCCCCATTATCCAGAGTGACTTACAGAAGTGCTTTGTGTTCTTGTTAGTAGACGTTAGTGATAAGCAATAACCCACAAACACAACCCAACTAAATCCCTATGTATTAAATCTGTTGAATTATAAAACTTGGTGCAGCGTTTGAGTTCACTTAGTGCATTAGTTTAAATGACAGGAGGAAACAGCCATCTGGACATCCAGTGGAAGTTCATTCCAACACGTGGGTTCCAGGGCAGAAAAGAGTCTTATTGCTATTCTTCCAAGCCAAGCTTGTGTTTCCAAGGGTATGAGCTAGAGAGCATGGTTTGATTAGGGCCTTTAGGTAAGATGGTGATGTTCCATTTTTGGCTTTGTAGGCGAATCTGATGCGGACAGCTACAGGGAGCCACTGAAGAGAACGTGGCAGTGGGTTGACATAAGAACACTTGGTTAAATTGAAAACTGGATGTGCTGCTGCATTCTGAAGAAGTTGGAGGGGTCTGATTGTACACAAGGGAAGACCAGAGCACTGCAATACTTTGTTTAAATAATAAATAGTTTTAATACAGAAAGAGAGCAGAGAAACTGTGTTGTTTATAACAAGATTGTTGATTACTACAAAATCTTAAAAAGGGGATCCATCTGCACAAATGCAAAGCAGCTTAGTCTTGCTGCGGTTTTGTTACAGAAGAAACGCTGACATCCATGAAGAGATGCTCTCCAGACATGCTGAAATACATGTGGAAACCTGCACCTCTGCATAACGGTAATAGGAGAAGCCAAGAGGGTAATGACTTCACCCAGAGAACAAGAAAGACAGACAAGGAAATGTCCCAGAACCTGGAATCAAACTGGGAAGCTATGGAGGTCTGGAGCACCATTTAGATCTAAATGAACGAAACACAGATAAAATACCTGCATTAAAGAATATAAGATTTTGAGAAGGAGTGTACAGTTGGATTAAATATGTGAGGTTAGGGGTGGGCCAGACCATTCACTGCTTTGAAAGTGAAGAGAATAATTTTGTAATGAACGCAGATTTCTTAGTGGTGGTCGAAATTCTTGTAGCAGCATTTTGATGGCAGCGTAAACGCTGAAGAGATTTATCGGGTAACACAAACAGCAATGAATTACATTTATCTAACCTGTAAGTGATGAAAGCATGAACAGGGGTCCCTGCATCTTTGAGGGACATCAGACGTAGAGGTTAGATATTAGGAAGACTGAAAATTTCAATCAAAGAATTCAATCAAGACATAAATTCTAAGAAGAAAGGTTAGGGCTCTTAGCCTTTAAATTCGGCATTTGTCATCAGATATAGCCATATTACTAATAGTTTTGTTTTGTTTCTATTTATTCTGAGATCTCGTTCTTGGTCTGGATTCCAGTGTGTAATGTCAACTCGAGCTGAAGGTGCTTCTTCTCAAAAATTATGTTGACATCTTATTCTGCTCTTTCTCGTATCCATTTAAGTTCAGATAGGATGAAATCTGCTTTTTCAGCACTGCATCTAGAACTCATTTTAAAGCAGTATGACGGAAACGTGTGTTCATGTTTGTGAGTTTGTGCATACATTGCCCAAAGGAAGGAGATTTGGAGAAAGAAAAGCAGGATCAGGGTGGAATGGGTGGAATGGTAAAGGGGGGAACGCAACCAAGATGGAAGGCTTAGATGAAAGCTGACCATTTGGGTGGTCTCAGTACACTGGTTATGTCCTGTCTACTAATGTGTTAAGTCAGCATTCAGCCAACATTTTGTTCATCTCAGGGGCAAAGTGTGAAGGACCATTTACAGAAGTATGAGATCAAAATGAATAACATTGTGCAGCAACACCCTGGTATCTGAGTTTTGGATAGAACATATTTTAATTTTCCTTCCTGCGATCGGAAGCACTAACCCACTCTAACATATGACAATCTGAAAATTTACCGAAGAAATCTAATTCGTCAGAGTTATGTATGCACTGATGTGCCTGGCAAAAAAATGGCCCAAAACAACCTCAGAAAACCAAAAACTCTCATGAAAAACAGTTACCAAAGGGATGCATCATACAGTTTTTGTGTCTAGAATTAAAAACATGCAGTTTCTCTTAGAGAACATGGAAAGTCGGAAAGGTTGATTCAGCGTTTTGTGGCTTGATGAATCACAATTTCAGTAGTACACTAGATAACTGAAAACTGCATCTCTACTGCATTTAACCATGGCAATATACAGGGTCATAACACATCAACTGTTCCATGAACTTTCAACACTGAGAGGAACAATATTAGTCTTAGGGGAAAGATATGTTTCTTTCTAATGGTTCTAGTTAAGACCACTGAAAGCTAAATTGTTTGGCATTTTTGCCTGGGAAAATAAACAGGTGCTCTGAATGGCATTTTGCGTCTACCTTCACCTTCCTTCGTACGCTCCTGTGCTTGAAGCAAGAACCATTTACTAGGTGGTAGCCAGAGGCACAAACACACAGACACATACAAACACCGATGGGACAGACCAATGAACATTTGTGCACTTAAATGTTTATTTAGGGAAAGAGGCCCACAAGTCTACTGTGCCACTATTTTTAACATTACTACAAACCTGTTACTACAAATCTGATCAGCTACTGCAAGTAACAACACACTCATCTTTTACCATCAATGTAATTACTGTTATTAATTATTAATAATATCAGTGTTAATCACAGGAAAGCTTGTGTATATCATATATTGATCTCATAATGTTCAGCCTATTTTTTCTCAGCCCACACTGTGCTGCTGATTCAGTGTTGTTTTAGTGCAAAAAAGTGCATTAAAACTAGATTACTGAAGTGTTTTTAATGCAAGCATAGAGCCTCTCCTTGGGATCTTATGATGAGCTAAACTGCTCTGTTTCCATAGTTTTTGACAATAGTTTGTACATTGTTCGTGTTCAGCCTTGGATATAAAATTAGATAGAAAGAGAAATCAATTAAACTAAAACATGTTTGCTGAAATGACACGACAATCAACCACAACACAACAAACACACAAAGAACACAAGGTGGAACCGTTCTGGGCAAGGCATCAGTCCATGGTATGACACATGCAAACATAAACATGATCATTTAAACTGGCCTGGATACTTTTTAAACACCAGTTGATCCAACACACCTTTGGAACGTGTGAAGAAACCAGAGTGCCAAGAGGAAACCCAAGCAGGTATGGGGAGACCGTGCAAACGCCGCTCACGAGCAGTTGCGATGCAACTATGTAAGTTGCTAACATAGTATGGGAAACATAGCCTAAGCAGTGAGCCGTCATGCTGTCCGTCTGCTAAATACTATAAAACTCAAGAAGTAGCCAAATATAGAATAATTTGGGCGTACCAACCCTTGGTGACTGAGATGAGACAAACTGCTAAATATTGTTAACAAGAACTGTTAATGGTGGTAGTTAATGTACCATACCTGTATCCAACACCAGTGGACTTATTGGTCTAGAACGGTTCCTCATATTGACATGTACTATGTGAGGACAAGGCTGCGTCTATTTAACTGTAGACGCTGCTGACAGTGCGCACATGTCCATGTAGATACACGCAGGACTACGGTACTGCAGCCTGATGATTACTGCTGTCAGTCAACTCTAGTTACTGTTACCCTGAGGAAAGAAAACAATTTTTTTCCTCATCACTCTCAACTTACTCAAAAATTACTTTGAAGTCTCATCGATCTCTCTCTCTGTCTCTCTCATATTGTACATGTTAGAGATCTGAAGCTCGATAACATTCTTCTGGATGCTGAAGGCCACTGCAAGCTGGCAGATTTTGGGATGTGCAAAGAGGGGATCCTGAATGGTGTCACTACCACCACCTTCTGTGGCACTCCAGATTACATTGCCCCTGAGGTACAAAGCATACACATAGATTCAGTGTCTGTTTGGTCTAGATAGTCTGCACTCAGATGTAGGTGAAATGTAAGTGTGCCATTTCATATATCCATATATGGAAATAAATATGTGTGGGTTTTTAATATAAGTATGTCAGAATGTTTCTGACATTTGTACAGGGAACGATATATAATGTTAAAAACAGCTAGCTATCATGATCAAACAGGATTTCAGAAAGTATTTAGTGCTACATTCAACATGTAGCCTACCGCTAACACTATGCTAACACTTTCGCAAGCTAAACTGACCTACACTGTAAGTATTTCTGATGGATTGTGAAAAATAGTGTTGGTCAGTTAGCTAATTCAGGGATGTTCATTTTCATGGTGAGAAATGTTTCTATTTTTCACTGCCAGTGTTTGCTAGCTGGTTAGCATGGTAACTGGACTGGAGTAACATGGGGACTGGATTGCTAAAACAAATCCTGCCAATACTGGCCTTTTAGGTAACATAGCTAACCTGAAAGGATTGTAGGAAAACTTCTGATTCTCTGATTGTAATAATACATTGAGGCCCTGCATCTGTGGATGTGAAAATAAATGCACAGCTTTTTGTAATATATAAGGCTTCCTGTACATTATCTTGATCTCTTTCACAGATCCTTCAAGAGCTGGAGTATGGGCCGTCGGTTGACTGGTGGGCTCTGGGTGTGCTGATGTACGAGATGATGGCAGGCCAGCCGCCGTTCGAGGCCGATAACGAGGACGATTTGTTCGAGTCCATTCTTCATGATGATGTGCTGTACCCTGTCTGGCTTAGCAAAGAGGCAGTCAGCATCCTCAAAGCAGTAAGTGATTTCACCCTAATGGGCTAGTGTTTTATCCATCTTGTCCTCACTCTCGTTGTTTCACTCTATTCTTAGCTTTTTGCCATGTTTGTCCACTTTTCACTTCTTTACCTTGTTAGTTATGAGTAATAGGCATGTTAATGGCTTCTTGTTAATGGCCTCTCATTAGTAGTGCCCTGCTTTTGTGTTCACATACATTGAGACCATTTAGTCTATCTAAGGCTATATTCTTATGTATAAAGAGTAGGAGGTCTTTTTGTGCCAAAAGGCTTTTAAGGCTGAACTATAGATTTCATATATTATACATTATACTATACATTACATACATTATTACATACATTATTATTACATGACTATACAGAATTATATATGTTCATCATTGTTATCATTTTACTCTTACTAAATAGAGCTTCACAAAACAGACAGTTTGCTTTGAATCCAGATGTTTATCTCACGTCTGAAAATATTATTACTACTAATTCAGTTCTGGCCCATGGGTTTCCTCACGTGGAAGAGTGAATATTAAAAACATTTTTAATACTTTTGCTGTGCCACTCTGTTTGGTTTGGAGATGACTGTACTCAGTAATTTATCAGTTACTGGGAGTGGCTGAACCCTGAAGACATGTCACACTCCAGCCCTGGTGACAGTGCATATTTCATGAGCTCCTAATGTTAGTGTGACCTACATACTAATGAATGTAGGAAGAGGGGTAGTCTGTAACATGTTGGGTTTTCCACTTAATAACAGGGCTAGAAGCAACATGATCCAGCTAATAGCTGCATGTGTACTTGGTGTGTTAGGTTCACCCTCTCTGTGTAAACACCTGGAGTGTAATCTGAATAAACTGCAGCACATTGTTTTTCCCCCCTCCACTCTGTTCACTGTAGTTCATGACGAAGAGCCCGAATAAACGACTGGGCTGCGTAGTGTCTCAGGGACTGGAGGAGGCCATCAAAGTCCATCCCTTCTTCCGGGAAATAGACTGGGTCCTGCTGGAGCAGAGAAAGATCAAACCACCATTCAAACCACGCATTGTGAGTGTCATCAAAAGACGCACACATATTATTTAAACCCTGTTTGCTGGTGCATGTAGTCCTCAATTTACAAAGCACATACATTCTAACAAACCCATCGTAAGCTGAATTTATCATAAACCGAGGACGTTAATAATTACTGGGTTTAATATATACCATATCATAGTTCTGTGGATGTTGTCTCACTTACTGTACGTATGGTAAACAGACTCCTAAAATAATGAGTAATATATTGTATTCAGTAATAGCATGTCAAAATTCATAACTTTTGACAGATAACACCTTGAAAATCGTGGTAAATATAAACATTATAATTTAGTGGAATGTATTTTTAATGAGATATTTCTGTGTAGATATGAGCTGAAACATTTTCACACTAGTCAAAAAAACATTTGATATATATATATGCACAAACTAAACGCCTATTAAGAATGACAATTACCAAGAGGGAAAACTTTGAATGTGAACATGTCCCAAATGCCCAAATCAGAAACAGTACTGCAGACACACATTTACTAGTCTACTGACTGACTTGGAAATCTGATGAATAGTCTTCCTGCCCTTGTATAACCATAGTGCTAAACTTCTAAATAAACAAACAAACAAGTTAGAAACTTGTATGCATACATATACAGTATGTTTGTATTTTATGTACAGCGGAGGAAATAATTATTTAGACTCTGATTAATTGAGTCTGTAGACAGCTGTCTTTTGTACAGGTGACAATTTACGAGAGAGAATTTTAAGTCTTTAATTCAGGTAACGAGTTGATTAGGAGCGTCTGACTGGTCTGTAGGAGCCCAGAACTCTTAATGTTTGGTAGGGGATCAAATACTTATTTCTCTCTGCAAGATGTAATTAAATGTATGCATTTTATGCAATGTAATTTTCTGGATTTCTTTTAGATATTCTGCCTCTTGCTGTTAAACTAAACCTTTTCATATCTTTGTAAGTGAGCAAACTTACAAAATCAGCAAGGGATCAAAAAATGATTTCCTGCCATGTAGGCCAGAATTCAGGATGCTTGTTTGCCACACTTTGTCCAAACCACTATTTTTGCATGTTGCCATGGCAACGTAGCATCCATGTTTACATAACATCGGGAGCATAGAATAAAAACTATAATTAGTTTATTTGTCATGATTTAAGGAATTAATATGCACCTGCCTGCTCTGAAATGAGTATTTTCCACAGTCATAGTGCAAACAAGGTGAGAAAAACTGTTCTCATGTAAATACTCGCTCTTGCATGTGTATACTAAATATACAGTGTGCAGAACCAGCAAAGCGGTCACGCCACTCGTTTAAAGACTGCCTACTTCAACTGAAAGTACCTCTTTGTGCTTGTGGTTTAGACCGAAAGTCAGATGCCACAACAACGTCGCTCTGCTTCTGCTTTCCCATGGCGCCTGTGTGTGTGAGAGCAAAAGTTTGTGTGTAACTGTGTGTGGTAAATTGCTAGGTCATAAAAAGGTTATGCGAAGGTACTGCCACCACTTGCCCTCATGGCTTTCCCCTGACCTTCCGCTGACCTTCTATGATACCATGTTGTCTTACCAAATGTCTGTGAATAGAAACTTATGAATACAATGAATGATCTCGATAATGAACACTTGGTAAAACATAGGCTTTATGTGGTAAATGTGTTTTAATGCTTTGTTTGTGGATATTATTCTAAAAATGGGAGTCTGAGAAAATAAATAATAATAATAGTATGAGGGCAAATCTTAGTAAATCTTACCATAATAAGATTATTCTAATGTGTCACTGAAAGCCAGCTACTAGAGTGATCTCCATTTACTTCCATTTACTTTTATTCACTTTTTGTTGTTTTTCTTCCAAGAATAAGTACCTTTGAGCAGTATCAGATCATCATATGCCCATTGTGGGTTGAAGTTGCACTTGTTTGCAGCAGGAAGTCCTTTATGTGAGACCTGGCTCCATTCCATCAACACTGAAACTAATGGAGAGACTAAATCCTGTTTCTATATAATAATAATATAGGAGTCTCTGTGTAGGGACATGTCTGTGCTCCCAGGACATCAGCTGTAATAAGTATACCTTCCCAAAATGTTCATCTGATTGACAGATATGTGTATGGTATTTATCTTATAAGTCAAAGAGGTCGTCTTACCCACATGTCTCAGTGCTGGCTGTGCAAAACAAGCAAAGCCCTTAACTGCTGTGGAACAGACACTTGAACAGAATGAGAACTCCAGCTTCATCCAGCTTGTCCACAATCAACTTTGTTTAAGACTTAATGCAGTCAAAGTACAATATACAAACAAAAGTTTGTGAACACACAAAGAATTACAGTCAAAATGTGTGTATCGGCAGTGCTTAATATGAGCCAGATCGAGATCTCGAGATCGACCCCTCTCGTATTTGGAGCACATGTGCTTGGGTGCCTATTGTTGTAGATCCAGAACGTCTGCATTTTTATCTATGAAATAAAATGAAAATGAGCAATATTAGCAAACAAATTTTAATTGAATGGTGCTTAATTGTGTGTAACATCCTTTCCCAAATAGGTAATTTTCTCGGATTAAATATAAAATAATCAACTATTTCATTTTTTTGAGTATGTATTCATTTTCAGTTTCTCCCCAAAGTGTTACAGACGTTTCTCCGCCTTTAATTCCATGGTGCATTTAATCCTGGGGTTGCGAGATCACATGGGGAAAAATATATTACAGATAATGGAAAAAGAGCCAAATAAAACAAATAAGTATTTAAAATGGCAACCCAGTCGGTTTGGCTTGCGTGCATGTGCAGACTGAGAAAACCAATTGAAAATAAGCTATGAGAAATTCGATTACTGGAATAAAATCCAGCTCTCTTCATCAGATTTCTTAAGTTACCTTCTAGATCTAACTATGAAGTTTACATGACCTCTAACTGCACTAAACCAACTATGATCGGATTATTAAGTGCATTTAAATTCACTCAGTGTTTTGCAGCAGTGAGTTCCTAATGGACAAGAACTTCTAAAAGCAGAGTTTAACTGCTACTTATTGCCACTCATAAATGTTAACTGAAACATTCATCTGTTGTTTTTTTTTGTTTGTTTTTTTTTTTTTTCGCAGAAAACCAAGAGGGACGTAAACAACTTTGACCAAGATTTCACACGTGAAGACCCTGTCCTCACTCCAGTGGATGATGCCATTATTAAGCAGATCAACCAGGAGGAGTTCAAGGGGTTCTCCTATTTTGGGGAAGAGGCTCATTCATAAGCCTTGCAGCGTCTGTTCACACACGCCCAACACACACATGCACACACACATACATGTTTGGTGATAAGCGTAGAAAGTGCTGATGTGAGGGTATGCTGTGACAGAGGCTGCAGCCAAAGTGAGAGGCCCATGGTGGCGTGTGCGTCCAAATCTACTACTGCTGTCCTATTGTGTGTTCTCCCTTAAAAACTTCCTCTTGCCTTCTTTCATTTGAGCTCTTTATCATCCCGTTGCCACAGTGATGCTCGTTTAAATGAAAGCTACTCCCCAAACGGCTCATTGCACTCGGATGTTGGACAGGAGGGCTGGAATGCACTGTGCCAAGCCAAATTCGATTGATACCAATGATTGTAGTATGATTAGCAATCAGATACCTGTGTAACAGTGATGTCAGTGCGGAAGGGCAAGCCGTGCAGAAATGACAGCGTGTTGTGCCGTGCAGTCATTTGCCTTTATGTATTCAGGTGACGATTCGGGAGCAATTTTCTAAACTGAAAACAAATGCAGTATATTTCTTCATAGTGTTTCCAAAGTCCATTAAGAATGAGCGGCATGCTGTGTATGGGACGTGAAGTGCATGTGTCTGCATGAGCGAGTGCAAATGGCATTTTTATTCTGACCGTTCTTTTCGAGTCTCCTTCACTCTCTCTCTCTCTCTCTCTCTCTCTCTCTCTCTCGTGCGCGCTCTCTCCGGCTGTGTAAATCCTGCTGTGTGTTTAGTGATCTGCCACTATGCAACAGCAGACATAAGAGGCCAGTGCCCGTAGCCATGTCGCCCTTTGTACTGAGGGTAATGTACATAACATCTGCTCCAAAGCCAGTGTGAACGCTTCATATAGAGTAGAAACCTGTTGCATGGTCTGGTCTAATGAGACGTTTCTGATATCCATGTGCAATACACTGAACTGAATTTCTCTTATTTTCTCCTATTGTACGTGTTTCTTTTGTTTGTTTCTTGTGTGGTCTTTTTACTGTCAGTCACCCCTGCTGATCTTCAACGCAGATGATTGTTCGATGGGTCAGAAACCCGACAGGATGTTGAAGTTGACTTAATGAGGAGGGTCCCTCTCTTCCTCCCTCCATTTCTGTACCGTTCATGTACATAAACTGTGGAATGTAGTGGAATAAGTGTGTGTGTGTGTGCGCGCGTGCATATAATTTATTTTACAGTGTAAACACAGTTACCCTGCGCCTTAGTTCATTTTCCGCTCTGCTTTCTGTGTCTGCATGTTTCACTCCGGAAAGCTTCGAGTTTTTTTTTTTTTTTTCTGAATTTATCAGTGTATATTTCGTAGTGACATCCAGTATGTATAAAATGTGAACAAATATGAAGGAGAGGTTTATATGGAAAAAAAAAACAGGGTACATTTCAGGCGCACTAATTAAACCTTACTGGAATGTGATGACTTTGCTTAAACAACTCAGTGGCAATTTGACAAATCTTATTAGTTATTATTTCTGAACTGGTTCTTTCCTCAGTCGCTCCTTGTTCCCTATTTGATCATGGTTTTAAACGTTTATTCTTTTAGACAGCATTGTATTTGAACTTTTTATGTTGTGCTGATTGTGATTGTCGCTGTCCCTTGCCAAACACTTTCTCTGCACTTGCTCGGCTTTGTTTTCTTTTCACTATTTCCAGTATTTCCATTGTTTTCTACTGTAAATGACTGAATATGCTATGTAGGCATCCACAATGGTCCGTATTGAAAACAAATAGAACTAGCTAAAATATTACCTCTTAAATGAAGTGCAGAATATGACGTGTGTGCATACAGTATTAAAATACATATACGTTTCAACATGTATGATAGTGCTGTATGTATTATAGACATCCTGTATTAGATTTTAGTTTGTTTGGTGAAGCTTTGTGTGCACAGAAGATGATCTTTTTTTTCCTGGATACACTAGCGCTCTTTCATTGTAAAAGCATTTTATTATGTGCCAAACGTACTGTAATCTAAAGGATGTGAATGTGTTTTGTTTTTCTTTTTGATCCTATTAAATACTATGATGTCATTCAGGTCTAGAGTGATATGTTGATGTCATGTAGAGCAATTTTGTTGATTGGGAGATTTTATTTTCCTTCTCTGAAGCACCAGTCCAGTCCACTCCAGTTAATGATTGTTAATTACTCGATGAGTTGAATGGGTTTGCTGGGAGCTAAGAAACACAAATAATTATCCAGAACCTGCATTAAAAATGATGTACATGGGCAGTTTAGTCTTTAGTACTGAAACGAGTTAGTAAAAAGTAAAAGGCAGACCATCCCATTTTAACCCACATATCCTGTTCGGACACATACATACAGTAGATCACGGATCATACGCGGGTCTGCTGCCTCTCATAGAATAGACTACACATTGCAAGGCCAGCCTTAGGTATGAACCCAAGACTCTAAAACTCTTTACGGTGTCAGTAACATTATTATTGTGACAACATAAGTTTGCTCCGGCCCAGACATTCAAGGGCAGTGTGAGCACAGGCCAGCAGGCCAGCTGGTTAAGGTGTACTGTCATATTCTGGCACAGTACAAGGAAGCCAAGCATAGTCTGTAAGACTTACAAGATTTACTTGCAATATTTACTGTTTACAAAGACTGACTACAACATTGGTTATAATATAAGAGCTTTGAATTATGCACCTAACTGGAGAGGGGTTTAAGCACATCTATGCTATGGTTAGGCTATGGCTAGCCAGTAATATAAACTGACCATATGTGGACAAATGTGCTTCCCCTATTTTAAAAACCACCCGAGAGAACTGGTGCACACAATGTTCCATTTAGAATCTGTTAGACCATCTTGGTTGAAAGCTATGCTAATTTGAGAATTGCGTTCTCTCTATGAAGAGATGTATTTATTTAGTACATGGCTCACAAAACTTAGTTTTCTTTTGTGTAGGCTAGTATTTGGGAGCAGTGTATTAGCTGACTTCAAAATCTTTTCTCCTGACAGCTAAAACTATGAATCAAATTCCAGTAGGATGGCTGAAGATAAAAAAAAAGTAGTGTTGCCACAACAGAATATTAACTTTGGATAAATTATTGGATTTATGTTGGTATATAGTGGTCTATTTTAACACACACAGACAAAGAATAAAAGAAAAGATTATTCTTAACTCAAAAACACAAACACACATAACATGGTTAAGTGTATGCAAGGTGCTTTATAAAAAAAAACAAATAAGAAAATAAAACCAAGTAGTATACAATTATTTGCAATGGCTACAGCTATACAATATATCAGTTTCTGTATTATATCAAAAAGGAGCCCATTTTAATGGACACTGAGCACACAGGCATTGTTGCACACCCTACACAACCCAACAAAACAAAAGATGCGAAAGTTGAAGAAAATTACAGGCGCAATATTAAATGCAAAAAGTAGCAAGACTATAGAGCAACACTATCATTTAAAAAAATAGTCTTGCAGACAATCAAGTAACATGCCGATTTTCACCTCAAGGCAATGAGTAAATAAATAGGAGTGCTTGGTTTGCGCTCTTTGGCGTTCCATACTACCGTTAAACTTGCCCTCAGACGCGTGGCGATCGAGTTTTCGACCTTTAAAGCGCTCGCGCCTCCCCGTCCGAGGCAGACCGGAGAGGTGGTGCGATCCTCGGCAGTGTTCTGAGACTGCACTTACCATTCGACATCCGAACGGACATTACACAGCAAACCCGGACGATGGAGATTACAGAGGAGAAGTAAACACGCACCGGGTGGTGGATTTTGCGCGCTAGTTTATTCCCAAGACTTATTTCTAAGAAGTGCGCGCCTGAGTGAGTTGACACGGAAACTAATCATGGCTGCAGAAAAAGAGAAGAAGAGGTGAGGAAGACCTGGTTATTAAGCCTATAATATTAGTCTGTAGCTAATAATTCTGTTTATTGTTTGTTTTACGCACTTGTTTGTGTTTGCGTCTATATTTGATTTCAGCGCCCTTATTTTTGGAAGTGCGCAATGTTGTGTTGGTGTGTTAAGCATTTAATTCTGCGTATTTTTTTAACTTTCTGCTTAATCCTACGTCCAGTTATTTACATATTCTACCTACTGCTTCGTTTAACTTTTTATGTATTTAACTATTTATGTATTTAACGGCATGTTTTAAGTTCAGTTGTTCAGTTAGTGCGCTTTTTGGGCTTAATTGTGGCAAATTGATATGTCTTATAGTGATTGATGACTTTGAATATTGTTTGTTTGTTTGGTTGGTTGGTTGGTTGGTTGGTTGGAAAGAGTATTTGCCAAAAGGTAATGGGGCCCAATTAGAATCACACAACACCAAGGAATACTAATGTGACGCAAAGTGTTTCCTTTCATAGCTTAGAATTTAATCATTTTGGTTCATGTCCACTTAGTAGTCAGGTGACCGCTTTTCATAATGGAAAATAAATGGCCTAATGTTTAGGGGTAGGAGGTGAAATGAAACGAAATGCATTGAAATGCATGTCATTGATCAGCCAAGAAAAGTTTGCTTGCTTGCTTTATCACGGGAACTATGTTTGTGTCATTTATTTCTTTATTTTTTACATTACCCCTGTGGTTTCACTGTTTAAGATGCAGAGCAACTGTCTGTTATTTAGTGTCCTTTTTTCTGTGAAATTGGTGCCTTCTTGCTCTTTATCCTGTATATCCTGTATTTCCTGAAAGCCAAGTAAAGTCTTAACATTTACATAGACCAGTCTGAAGAGTGATGGGATTAATACAGCAGAGGCGCAGATGCTGGGTTTTCTGTTAACCCGGTAAAAATGTACTGTGACATTTCATCATAAAACGGTAAATTGCTTGACAGTGTGCAATGTGATGTGTAATGTGAATTTTCCCGGTTTGGTCATAAGGTTTACAGTTCTACTATGAATTTTGATGGTAATTTGGCCACTCAATAGTTCTACTGATAAAATTCATAGTGCATTTTTCCTGGGAAGCACAGTACATAAAGCTGGATAAAGCTCTAACAGCAGCTGGAGGTCAAGTCAATATGTCTTCAAGTACCTGTGATGAGTTACTGATTCTATTGCATATATAGTAATGTATTATATATTATATAATTTATAATCCTAGTTTTGATTAAGACGCCTGTATATAGTGACACTTTTTTATTACTGGATGCATCTGATGAAACAGAACAGCTCATTTTCAACATCTGAAAGATTTACGTTGTAAAAAATGAACAGTGATCAGCTGAAAACCAGATTCTTCAGACTCTCACTTGTGCACTGCTGGAAGGAAAGGACCTGTTTTGCATTTTGTGAGAGGCAAAACTGAGCGCCTTTTTATTGCCACCTGTGCTGCTTTAGGCCTGTCGAGACGAAAAAAAAAAAAAAACCCTGTTAACCACACAGACCTGCTTCTTTGACACTTATTGATTCGCAGGATACAGATTAAGCATGTTTTATTTCCTTTCTCATTACTTTCTGCTTTGGTTTGTTTATTACAGGATCTACGATGAATATTAATCCTTGTGCCAGTGTTCTAGTGGCTCTTGGAGGCCTGAGGGACCTTTAAAACTAGACTGATTTGTTCTGATTACGCTCAGGCCACTTGTTGCTTGTTAAAGGAGACATGATGTTCTAGCACAGATGGAGATTAGCAGGAGAGTGTTCAGCTCTGTATGAGAATATCTGGAGAAGCCCAGGACGATGGGTAGCTTTCATTCAATTCATGACCTGTTCTACTGTGCACTTGATCAGACTGGTAGTTCTTTGCAAATTTAGATCAGCTCGGGTTTCCTCTGTTCTATTGTCAGCTCGGTCATTTATTCAGGTTGCATCTTTTGAGTGAATTCTCTCTCAAGAGATGAGATGGGCAGTGCATGAAATAAGACTTAACATGATCACATAATGACTGATAATCAGATTACTTTTTGCCTTAGTTATTCAGTTGAACAACCTTTTTATTTAGGACAGATTCCTCCCTCTCTACCTACAACATGTAATTTTATTCAGTAGCACCCTGAGGTCATTATCATGAGTAGGAAACGTGTTTTATAACAGATCAATGAGGTAAAAGCTGGTCTTTTATTTTCACAACACTATGAATCACCAGATTGTGTGAAAGGAAGCTCTGTGTTGCCTGAGAGCTGCTTTGCTCTGGTCTAATCTCATTAAGTGGAGAGGGTGAGTGAAAGAAGGGCGAGGGTCAGCTCAGCAGTCACATGACCACCTGTTTGCCTGCCAATCAAGAGTGAAAGACCTCGGGGTGTAGGGGATGGGTGCAAGAGGCTTAAAGGAGTAGTTCTGGCAGACCTGGAATATTCTACCCTCCAGCATGAATGTTGCTGATCAATCAGGGCATGAATTAAATGTTTTCTTATTTTTCCACTGGACCTGTGAAGTCAATGTTGTAAACAAGACACAGAAGTGTATGTCAAATGGAAAGTTCATTTAGAATTACATAAATAAGAAAAAAGTCAAATGAATAGACAATACACTGTTGTAAGGCTGCAATGCAAATATGCCACCAAACTAAGGTTATTTAATTACTCAAATGAAAGTGAAATGTCAAGTGATAAGGAAAATGGAAATCAAATTACACACCCATATTTAGCATTTGGTGGCACTGTGGTTGGCCACATAGCTTAAGAGACCCAGGTCCTAGTCCTGGCATGAGAAGCAGGGAGAGCAGTCAGAGAAAGTCATAGATCGATACCCTGTCCAAAGGAATGCATTCATCAGCCTTACTGTAAGCCCCTCCCCTAAAAACACACACAACTCTGGCAAGATCAATTCTAAAATATGTACGTAATAAATATTTAGGATTTGCACATACTATGAGCTGATAGTTACAAGTTGTAAACGAGTTCTGCTGGAAGCTTTCTCCTTACTATTGAAGAAATCTTTCTTAATTGGCTGTTGGGGAGGGAAAAACAAAATATAGTTTCGAAACGTATGGTCAACAAAATTTGCTATTTTGACGTGTGAGCAGTTATTAACAAGTTCTTTTTAATTTTGACAAAACAAATCACAATTCAGGCAATCTTTCTACCTAAACATGCATGACTGAAGTAAAAAATTAGTCAACAAACTATACCAGGTGACAAAATACAGTCTGCATTGGTGGAGGTGATCTGGCTTTGGGTCAGATGTTGCTCAAAAGACGGCAATATGCAAACCACATCAGAAATCAGTTGCCATTAAGGACAGCTCGACAACTAATGCATTTCTGCAAATGAACCAGAATTTGAAGATTATGTCAAACTTTGTAATCCAGCTGTCCATGACAGGCTCAATCCACCCTAATAATAGACCAGCTCAAAGCTTTCTGTTCACCTTAGAGGCCCATTCTTTGCTTAATGAGCACTATTATTTAAATAGAATCTACAGGGTGAGTTAAAAGTCGCAGGACACCCTTTTATTTCAAAAACAAAAGGGAAAATGACATATCTGAATACCCCAGCAAGTAATGAGTGAAGAGGCCTATCTTTAGGCTGTCAGGAATATGGCCATATTGCATCGAGGGCAAGACCACCAGTTTTACACAGCACTTTTGCATCCCTCATAGACAAATTCCGAGAAACCAGGACTGTGGACAACAAGCTACGTAGTGATCATCCGAATAAAGCTACTGGCAAAGAAATCTTAACAATGGTTTTGGCAGCCTTTGCGAAAAGTCTGCGACGCACCACACCTGACCTGTGACTTTTGACTCACCCTGTATTATTAAATGCCCAAATATATTTATACCTTGTTGTAATTTAGTAACTGGGTGTAAGGTGAATGGCTGTCGAAGCTGTTGTGCAAATTACACAGGTGTGTTGTAATTGCCTACAGATCAGGTACTGTAGTATCATGGAAATTTCTCTAGGCTGAAACTCTTTTGGCATGCTAAAGCTAGAGCTCGTTTGGCTTGCTAAAGCTTAAACTCTGCACAGTGTGGTCTCAAGGTGGAGGTCATCAGTTGGAGTGTGTGGGAACAGGACATTGTACACCAGGGTACACTTGACCACTCCACTCAGAGCAGAGAGGAATGAGGCCAAGCCAAGCCAAGGCCAGGCTACTGCAGACTGAACAATATCCCAGCTCAGTTACTTATGAGTCTTTTGATCCGAAACCATACAGTAAATGCTGTACAATTCAGAAGATATTTGAGTGTTATTGCATGCAGTTGCACAATCTGCTGCTACTGCTTACTGAATTTGGCCATTGTACTAAGCTATAGCAGCTGAGCAAGCTGAGATTTGAGCTACATATTAAGTTGGCCAGAAGTCTCACCAGTTTGAGTAAAGTGAGACAATAATAAAAAATAATATAAATAAAACTTTGTTACTGAATTTGGCTAATAGAAATCTAAAGATACTTTGCCCTGTGTGAGCGATATTGCAAATATACCATATAATGCTGATTGCATGATTCACTGTGTATACCAATACTTAGTTGTGCTCATATTTATGTAATAATATTGTTGCTTATATTTAGAAGTGGTGCTGTATTATTAAACAAAAAATATTTTACAAAGAGGAAAAAACATTTAATGTGCAAGCAAAATAAAAGACAATATATATTTCTATGGCTATAGTAAATTGCCTATTTTTGGTTATGGTCAGGTGAAAATGTTTTACTACAGAAGGCCTTAAAGTCCAAAAGCAGCAAATCCAGAAATAAAGTGTCAAATGTGGAAACACAGCAGTAAAACAGAAAACAGGTGAAAATTCAGAAAAGATAGGAAGAAATTCAGAAAAGTGAGTCCAGCAAATTCAGAAACACACATTCAGAAAACACAACAACATACTCATGGGTTACATTCTAATTCGGATATGGCCTCAAAAGCAAAAAACACAGCAGCAAATCCAGAAAGACAGTAACAAATAAAAAACGCAGTGGAAAATCCAGAAAATGCAGTAAACCCAGTATCAAGTTCAGAAAAGCAAATTCAGAGATCTTGCTGTTTTTCTGAATTCACAGTGGTGTTTCTTTTGATGACTTTGTTTTGTAGCTCTTGGCTTTTTATACGTTACAGCTGATTTGAGATTATGGGCTGTAGGACCTGCATTTCTTTCTATGTGTTTCAGTCACTGGCATAACTTTAAAGTAGCGTCCAGTTTTAGACCCACTTATCCTGGTCAGGGCTTCATTGGGGAGGGGGTCCATGACTTGTACTGAAATGCACCAAGCCTAGACAGATGTGCATCCTGGACAGGGCACTAATGCATCACAGGTTCGACAATCATGCCACCTGACCTTCATGTTGCAATCCCAGCTCTTAGCTCAGAGTCATGTAATATGTATGTGCTTTAAACATGCTTAATAATAGACATGTGCCGTGCAAAAATTAGCCTTAAGATTTCATATTCACTGCGTCATGTAGCCAGGTAGGATAGACCACTGCTCAGGCACACTTATAAATAAAGGCACATGACAGAATCTAAAAATGAGTGAACAAACTACAGACAAAATACAGACACCACCAGCCTTGCAGTCTACGTCGTTAGACTTATTTGGCTTATCTTAACTTGCTTGAACTGGGTTTATCATTCAAACTTTACTGAAATGGTAGCAGTCTGGAAACTATGTTGGTTTATATTGTTCGGGAGACAGCTGTCCACAACAGGCTTAAAGCAGACAAGGTACTACCTGCATCAACTCACTCTCAGCCAACTTTAGTGGAATCTATCTTTTCAGAAAATGTGCCGATGGAAAGACATTGCTAATGCTGTCACATTGTAAAAGACGCAATGCCAATTCAGACAGGTGAGAGAGATGGGTTCAAACGTGTATATATATGAATATTGTACTTTAGAGCCAAGGTCTACATTGCCTACAAGTCTTTCTTACTGGATGAAAGACATTATTTGAGGTTCTGCTAGCAAGTATATTGCATTTGTGTTGTCTTTGCATTTCATTTGTGGCATTTAGCAGAATTCTGAGTTGAGTCCATAGCTGAAGTTTAAGTGCTCTGATTAAGGGCCAAACAGTTTCAGCATGGTGAAACCAGGATTTGAGGTCATTCTTGTAATTAGCAGGCGAGTAGTCCACACTGTAGGGGTGTGATTGATATGTAACAGATCTTACTCATGGCCTAGCAACCAACCTGACCTGGGTGTTGTGTGATAACAGTTAACCTATTAAACCCATCCATGGCTGAGTAGCCATTAGATCAACCTTTGACATGTGAGCTCTGTTCATGCAAGCACAGAGAATACCTGAAAGCACTTTATACGCACTACTTACTTGAAGTAGTGCTAAAACTGTTTTGCTGTAACCACTATGAGAAACAAGATTCATTTCATCTTGTCATCTCTTCATTCACCACATTTTACGGATCATGATGCCCAGCCTTTAATGGCTAGCTGGGACAGATTCCTCTAGTGCAATGATCTGTTTGGCACATATTTCACCATGTCAAGGGGTGTCATATGTTCATATTTTCAAGCTTACAGATGTCAAACCTCTAAGCTGTGCTTACTACAGTAGAATTTGTTCCAGACCCTTTCTCAACGGAGCACATTTTAGTACATTTCTGCCTCAGGCAACACTGGCTGCCTTGATGAATAATTATGCTGTAGTATTTTATCCTTTCTGGCAGGCTCTTGTGCGTTTGTGTGTATTTAGAGTGGTGTCATTAAAAATGTAATTCCTGGAACTCCACATGAAGCTAAACACCTGTGGTTTGGTAATTGGGCTTCTTTAGCGTACTGGATAATGTCCAAGAAAGAATTAAATATTCTTCTCAAAGGAATTCTTCTCGCTTTAGAGAAACCAAAAACTGTGAAGACACAGTCAGTACCCAGACTGGGCCTCCCTCATATGCACTGAAACTTTGAGGTGACCAGCATTAACCACTGTGCCATCATGCCCATGTAATAACAAGATAATTTTTTTCACATCTTTAACACCACTTAGCCTGAAAGCCTAGGCTGAACCTGAAGCCTATCCCTCCAATTCACAGTGCACAAATAAGCATGTATCCTGATCAGGTCAGAATACCCCACCAGGACTTGAATTTAGGTTTTCTTTGTGGTGGACGATTAGTCTAGCCCCATTTCACTCGAGCACAAATAATAATGGAGTCTACTGATCCTTTGATACCATGTATAGAATTACAGCAGAAAATAAACAAACCAGTTACATATTAACATGGAAATAAAATTTCAATAAGCTCTAGCACTACTAAAATTACTTAAACAGGCACCCCTGATTAAATAGCATGTTTACAGAAAAATATAAATAAAAAGAAATGAACATTAGGTGAGATATTTGTGGAATTTTAAATAACTTCAACCTTCAATTAATTTTTAAATTCACTATTTTTTTTTTACTTACAATTTGCTTCACAATGCTGAGATGAATTCAGTTTTGTCATGATTATTAATTACACATTATATAAAAGACTTTCCATTTTAAAGAATACAAACAGTTAAAAGACATTTCTAGAAACAAGTATAAAACATGTAAACATGTTCTATTGTAGCTCCATACCATAAATATATGAGTGAAAGCATTCCTTATTTATATCTGAAGAATGAATAATCAAAATAATAGGTATTATTATTTCCTGTTTTACGATGAGGATACATTCTGGCAAACCCGTTGCCAGAATGTATTGAATGTAACCGAGGAGTTTAATATACATGTCTACCTTGTGTAAGTTAAGCTAGGCTTACTTTAACCAAAAGTGTTGGATATCTAATGTAATGTATTGAATATGAAAAACTAAATTTATTGCCACAATCACAGCTTTTCCTCACTCTAAGTCATGTACTCCGGATTCACTCATTTAGCATGGCATGGCATCGTAATGCATATCGTTGCCCAGGGAAACATTTTTAATTAAAAATTTAGAGTATGTGTATTAGAGGATTCCCAATATGTAATTAAAATTGTAAACTAGACCATAGGAAGAACTCCTGTTACCACTATTAAAACGTCTCCTATTTTTCTCATATAGAAAAACAGATTTTTCCTTACAAATTGTTAGGTATGATGAGAAGGGCTGACAGTGGTTTTATCTTGGGGATTCTTGACTGTGTAAAACAATCGACTTAAGCTACAATACATATAAAAATTATGTGAAATTTAAACTTCTGCTGGACACCGACTGTTACAACCTACCACTTCCTTATGTATGTGTGTTTCTTGACCTATGTGACGTGTTTAGCCACATCCTGTTGCTCATCCCAGGCTCTCTCGTACCTGTTTAATCAGCATAGCAATTTCAGAGAAAAACGGAATTGTATCTTAAATTGCATGAAATAACTTTCCCCTTTGTTCCGTTTTCCCAGCATGCTTTGTAGTTATGCTGATTATATCATTTATAATGAAAAAATAGGAGAAAAAATAACTTTGTGGTACTTTTCCTCAAACCATTTGTTATATTTATGCACATTCACTGCAAAAGAAATCTTTATTTAAGAAATCCAACGTTGTGTCCAATCATTTTTACAAGACTATACAAAAATTTTAGATGTTATTTGTCCTCCGAGGTTTTACCTAATGTACTTAATAGCTAGGCTTAACCTTTATCGGAAAGCCTGTTAGGGGTAAAGCTGTAATTTTATTAACATCCATCAATTAGCAAAATTTAGAGTAGTTTATAGATCAACAGAAATTCTTCAGAGACGCTCCTGACATTTGAAGTTTAAAAACAGAATAGAAGTATTTAGCTGTTTATCAAACAAGGTGCAGAGGAGCAAGAGAGAAGATATCTGCTCAAGACAAATGGTCATACAGAAATGATCAGTTACTTAAAATGCATTATTGTCTTAGGATGCCATCGTCTAGCCACAAGTTCATCAATTTTAAGCACTGCTAAAGCTTTCTTAGTCAACAAGTCAACAAGTGAAGTTACTGTTGAGTGGAAATGTTTAGTATCCAGCACGTTAAACAATCAGTTTTGGAGTTGCAACATTTCCTCCTGAATTCCAAACTGACTGGAAGCACAAGAGCTACAAGGATTGTATTTCCACACAAACCTAAGATTGCCATGTGCATCGGCAGGTGTGATGACAAAAAAAAGAAGCACAAGAATCTGGAGCATTGCGAATGCCTCCTCCGGAGTGATTAATCATGCTTCATCAACGGTCTGTCTGTTTGGAGCACAGTTACCAAAGTTATGATCTCTACACAATTGCTTAACACAACAGTTGTAAAGGTGGTCTAAAACGTTTGGGCAGTAAAGTGTATAGGTAACAGTGAGGGGAAGCCCGCCTTTCTAGTCACTGTGATATATCTGAGCAACAGATTCATTAATCAGAAATCATTCATTTACATACCTGCTCAATTTAGGTCAGGATATTGTTATGTTACGATGAAAATTAAGAATTTGATAGCACAATTTTTTTTGTTGACTGGTTGCAAAGTAGAAATCATATAATTACTTTAATCAGGTAAACTGAGAAGTTTTCTATTTTCTGATTTTCTGATTACCCTCAAATGTAGATTTTCTGCAGTTTAATATGATTATTAAGTGCATGTAAACACACTCAATGCTGTAGGTCTGTTTAATTAGCTTTTATTTCATAACATTTTAAAAACGAAAGGTGGTAGAAAACTGGATAAATTCTGCCATTTCAACTTTCCTAGTTATTTAAGATACTGAACTGGTAACACTTCTGCATTGTGTGTGATAACTCACCGGAGCTATGGATTGTCTTCTATGCTCCAAAAAGCAGTAGGAGCATGACCTAGTCATGTGTGAGTTTGTATAACTGGCACTGGTTGCTGTGGTGTGCCACACTCAGGGCATTTGGAGGTCACACTTTCTCTGTCACATGCTTTCACATTTGCAGTACCAGAGGTGGCAAGCCACAGACCACAGAGTGTTATTTGTTGGAGAGATATATCATGTCTAAATGGAGAATCTCTGTTAGTCTTAGACCGTATGTATGATGTATATCATATTATTTTGTATTCGTATCTTTTCAGGAGTTTTACTGTTGCATATTTGTTTAAAATCCATACTGTCTAACGACAGTACAGTACTACGATACTGTTAGATAAGCATGATGATAAGTGTATTACAAAATATAATAGCCTGCCATGTTCCAGTATTCAAATGTAGGCTGTCAGAAATCAGTGACATCCACCAATAGCGGCACTTTTATAAATAAAGCATAAAACAGTATCAACAGGTATTGTGTGTTGTAAAATGGATCAGATCAAGGATTTCACAGAGAACTAAACAGCATTGTTGAAGTTAGTGTCACAAAAAGACGTCAAAGGAAGTCACAGAATAAAGGACCTGGACTGAACCAAAAAGGAAGCCGTAGTTGAAAGGTCGTAATATGAAACCACAAATTCTAGCTGAATTGTGTACGCAGTATTGGGGAAAAATATTTTCCATAAAATTCCAATTCCAGTTAGGAATTTTATGACCAACCGTGTAGTGAAACTGATAGATTGTTTTTGTTTTTATTATATGCCATAAAGCAGATTAGTAAGGATTATTACTTCTAACATATATATTTTCGAAAAATTGGTGCCAAATAAGGAATCCTAAGATCAGTACCTTTTAAACAATGTCTATTACATTAAATTGTATCTATTACAAACTAGATATTTGTGTCTGGTATCAACAAGTAGAAGTAGTCTGATATTTGTGTTTTTGTACAGTTCCCCCGCATTCTACCATAGTGTGGTTTATGATTTTTTTTTTTTTTTACCTTCCAGCAGGAATCCAATAATAAAAATAAATATTCATTCAGCAGAAACCATACTCTGAATTTTGCAATTAAACTTTTCCCCGGGCTAGTGATACTAGTAATACTAGTAAAGTGTGATAATAATGTATGATTCTCCCCTGTAGAGACTTTTAATTTTTGTTTTACCAGTAGATTATGCAGTCAGCATTTTATTATTAAACAGATTATGTGTTTATGAATTTGCCTGTATGTAACTTAAAGTTAATATAAATATTTTAAGGGAACTCTTTAGTTTTTGGAATGTATCCCCATCATTTATTTGGGAGCGCCTGTAAATGGGAGATTAGTGTTCAGGGTTGGTGGGTCTTTGAGCAACAACCTTAACCATGAGCTGCTCTTTGTAAGTTGTTTTGGATAAGGGCATTCTGCAAATTTAAAGTGAGTAAGCGAGTGAATTCATTTATATGTGGTCAAAATCATAGTGAAGTCAATATGAAGTCAAAGTGAATTTATTGTCAATCAGATCGTGCAGTTAGTACAAGTAATTACACATGTTGTTGTGTAATTATGTTGCTGTGACAGGGCAGGGTCTGCATTAAGTCCCTAGACCCCACTACTGTCCCCAAACTGACCTGAGATCTCTGGATAAGTAAAATCACATCACTCCCTCACCATCCTTCAGGCAGCAGAAAAAGAGTGGCTCATTTGGTGGTGTAGTGGCTGTAAATGCTGAGGTGCATATCGAATCTTGTGTTTCATTTAATGAAGATTTTGGTCTGATTTTTGTGACTGAAAATTAGCAGAAATGCTATTCTTGTTTTCCTTGTTTACACGCAACTGTACAATTTGATTCATAGGGCTATATTAACATTATGTTTGATTATATATTGCTGTTTTATTTAACATTTTATATTAACATTCAGTCCTAACATTAGATTGTGTCTAAGCTATCATGTTTAAACTTCATTGTGGATAAGAATAACCCTTCACTGAATGTGAGTGCTCAAACAATAAAACGGTCAAGGTCATAAGAGGGAACCGTGTGCCAAGTAAGCCATATTTGGCCATGCTCAGATTGTCTCGCAAAAATATTTTTACCGCCAACTTTTTATTGTTGTCTGGCTCTAAACATTGGGATAATGACCTCATTGTTTCCCTCGGAGGGCATGTCTGCAAAGTCAATTACTCAAGATAAACAGGAAGCAGTAGCAGTTATAAACTGGAAAAAGGTAATCAGACATTCTGGCTCTGTTTTACACTACAATCAAGTCGGTATTGTGATGATGGCATTTTTACAGAAGATGGGATCGTGGCGGATATGCACCGTGATAGCCACGGATGGTCAATTGATTTTTTCTTCTTTTTTTTCAAACCTTCGTCCTCAGGTACCCATCAGAACGGCGGAAGGAGAAGTCACGTGATGCGGCTCGCTGCAGAAGAAGTAAGGAGACAGAGGTGTTCTATGAGCTGGCACACCAGCTGCCCCTGCCACATAGCATCCGCTCTCACCTCGACAAAGCCTCCATCATGAGACTGGCCATCAGCTTCCTCCGCACACGCAAACTGCTTACATCAGGTCTGGGTCATGCACACATTTTCACATGGCATCATGAGGTTGATCATTGTGTAAGCTATTCTTTAAAAACTGTGTGCCAATAAATGCAACTCTGAAGGCAGTTACTTAGGCACACTAGACATATAGTGGGAAGTCATTCTGGATGGGTCACCAGTACATTGCAGGTCCCCACCCATCCACATTCACCACATTGAGACTAACCAAATGAGAAGATCAAATCCAGGTCTTTAAAGATACTAAGCATACAAACTCATCTTAAAAACACATTGCGGGTAATGTCATGTCGTGGGCTTGCATGGCTTCTTCTGGGACGGCCTCATTAATCTTCGTTGATGTCACACATGATGGGAGCATTACAATGCACTCAGAAATCTACCGTTTTATCTGTTCAATTAAAGAAAAATGCAAACAAACTGATTGGGAGATCCTTCATTATGCAGTGAGATAATAATAATAATAATAATAATAATAATAAACACACTGCCAAATAAATAAAGCAGTTCATCAGTGACAAGAGGTGAAAGGGTTTGGACTGGCTTAGTCAATCTCCTGACTTAAACCCTATAGAGCATGCATTTTACCTGCTAAAGAGGAGACTGAAGGGAGCATGCCCCCCCACCCCAAACAAACACCTACTGAAAGAGAATGCAAAACATTACAAAAGAAGAATGCAAAAGTTTAGTGGTCCCAATGGATCACAGGTTTAATGCAGTTTTTGCAAGCAACATATTTGCAACTAAATATTAAGTCTTATTTAGTTTAATCTGTACTGCTCACAAAATATGGGGGTATTTCAAATTGGAATTTTGGATTAAATGAAATGTCCCCTAAGTTTTGTGAACATTGTTGTACTTTAAGTACCGATACTTACAGTACAAATGGGTGGGTTTAGACAAAGGGTGCTAACTTCTGAACAGTGTATCAGATCCAGATGTAAATAACTGGGAATAGAAGCTGAAATGTTGAATACTGTCTGCAGCAAATCTTAATGCATTGCCAGTATTCCAATATTTGTGGAGGAGAGGGTATAAGTACAAGTGGAGTTAGAGATAACCTTCTATAGCTACATTTATAAAAGGTCAGTCGAAGGATCTCACAAATATAGCAATACAAATGTGCGCATGTGTGAACGCATTTGTGTCTGTCTGTCTCTCTGTGGGTGGGTGGGTGTACTGAGCCAACTTGTAGACGTCCTGTACTCTATAACACAATAAGATCATAATCTCAGGAACATACGTAAAGGACACTGGTAGTTTCCAGAGTTCATCGCTGATTACGGTCTCGCACAGTGTTTGTTTGTTTGTTTTGTTTGTGGCAGGTCGAATAAAAAAGTAATGAGATGAAAGCAGGTGGTGAAACTGTTTAGTGGGTGGGCAAAAAAACAAGCGGAGGTGAGGTTAGCGATTATTGTTCAAGTGCTCTGTGAATGGTAAATAACTCCCTCTGTAAATTGGGAAGTACAGAAGTAAAGGTAATGATAATCACAAGGCAGGATCAACCCCAGACAGGGTGCCAATTTATCATAGGTCTCACACATTACACACTCACACATTCATAAACGCAGTCACATAATCACATTCCATTATATTCCATTGCATTGCATTTAGCTGACACTATTATTCAAAGCGACTTACAAGTGATATAAGTATGCAAGGTAAAAGTAATAAAAAAAGGGAAACATATAGAAATCCAAGGGTAGAAACCGAAGTGTGTTTGTTAGCGGTGTTGGGAGAGTAAGTGCTCTTTGAAGAGCTCAGTCTTCAGGAGCTTCTTGAAGGTGACACTAAGGACACTTTAGAAACACCATCAAAAACATCAGATATCGATCCAGAGCGTTAATCTGGATTTGAAAATACGTATACTTCGTATAAGTGAACAGTACCTTCTAATGGCAAGATGGAGTACTCTTACAATATTGTGCAGATGTTTTAAGCAAGTGTGGAACAGATCCAGCAAATTAAGAATGATATCAAAAAATATATATATATATATTAGTCAGCTAACAAAATGCAAAGTAAATGAACAAAGGAGGAAGCTAAATCAAATCAATATTCGGTGGGACCACTCTTCATTTTCAAAATAGCATCAACACCGTTAGATACACCTGTACACAGTTTCTGAAGGACTATGGCAGGGAGGCTGTTCCATATTTCCATCTTGGAAAACTAACCACAAATCTTCTGTGCATGTAGCCTTGCCCAAATCCTCTTGTCTCTTCATGTAAGCCCAAACAGACTCAATGACATGAGCACTTTATTCATTATTCTTCTTTACACTGAAAATCATTTTGTAATCATTGTCCTGCTGCAGAATAAATTTGGAGCCAATTTGGAGACACCTTCCTGATGTTAGTGCATGCTGGATAAGCATCTGCCTGTATCTCTCAGCAGTGAGGGCACTATTAATCCTGACCAAATGGCAAACTTAATTTACTGAAATGGAGCCCTTGACTTGCAAAGAACTTCCACCATGCTTTACTCTTGCCTACGTTAATAGCAATAATGAGCCAAATTCACTCACTACCTTCTTATTATTCTAATTCTGTTTCCTACTGGCTAATGCTGCTTTATAGAGACAGTAGAAAGTAAGAAATAATGATAAGGAGACCAATTCGGATACAGCTCATAACGATGAGTGCATCAAAAATGTGTTAAAATATGATGCCTTTACTGCGTTATTAATGTGTTAATTATTATAACCCTCCTAATTATTATTTATAGTAGTAGTTTTACTTCAGACAGCTATGGTTTCACAGACTCTGGTTTCAGGATGCCATGAATGCCACAGCTTGTCTTAAGGCAGCACAGTACTGTATCAAGGAGCAGTATTTATAGTATGCAGTGCTTTTTAAAATGCTGCAAGGCTGAATGATGATGCATAAAACCAGACTCCTTGACTGAAGAAACCTCTGACTATAGACATGGCTGAATACCGGCTGGGCTAGAGAGCCAATGGTTGGGCCCCGGGTAACTCCCAGCCTCTGAAGGAAGGAAGTGCTTATCGAAGGGAAGCAGATCACCTCCTCCCAGCACGAGGCCTGCCTTTAATTATTGCCTCAAGATCATCAGATTGCTTAGTGGCATTGTGTGTCTTATAGCTCCTCCTAATCCTGATGGGAGAATTGAAATATGTTTTGGTTCTTAAAGACATGGCTAGTAGGAAAACAAGTCTAAGGCTGGGTTACAGGCCAGGTCATTGACTTGGTCATTTGAGAAGGCATTCACACACAGCAAAAACAGCAGATCTTTCCATTATCGTTTTGACAGATATTTGCCTTCAACCTTAAACGTGGCTTCTCCAATGTCCATTTACTGGACTGCTTGTGAGCAAAAACAACTAATGTTCATCATGTAAATACTCATGGTGAAATACCCAGGTTTTGTTTGGATGAAAGTGGGGGCAGTAATAACACAGAAGTAGACTTCCTTATGACTGAGTTACTTGCCCACATTTTAGACCTAAAGCACACATAGTCCACTGACTGTCCTGAGGGACTGTACATTTCAACAATGAGGATCAATCAGTGAGATAAAATGCCTTTTCCAGGGAGCCTGATTGATACTCTTACAAAGATACACTGCTCAAAAGAAATATACTGCTCACTCATATCTTTTTGCCCTGTTCCCCTGTTCAAAGAGTGGTTTCTTGCCTGCTACCCTTTCAAAAATTCAGTTCCTGATCAAGCTTCTTTCGATTGTACAAAGGTTAACTTGACATCCTGATGAAGCTGCCAGATGCTGTTATTGCTCAATACCTGTCACTGTTAGTTTCCTTATTGTCTTTTCAGTTTTTTAATACTGTATACACGTTTCCTGTATTTTCTGATTGTTTTCTTATAAAAGACGTTTAACACAGCAGAACCGTTCTACTCAAAATAAATGCATAAATAAATGTTTGTATTGTACAATGTTTTCTTTATAAAAGTTTGAAAGGTTAAATTCAGAATGTAATCGTACTTGGAATGTTCCAACTTTTGCAGTAGAAACAGTGCACTGGACCACACTGCACAAGTTTGTGTGAAATCTGGTCAACCATGTTGTCCAATATGATTTCAATAATCAAAAGAGCATCTTATGATGTCATTGAGTGTATTACTTTCTCTGTGTTAAAATACTACATAAATGAGTTTAGGTCATGGGAAATTGCTGATTATATGATTTGCCATTTTACTACTGTTTGCTATAGACATCTGAATCCCACTGGGTATGAGTGGGGGTATTTATAGAGTTTGTATGGGAGGGTTTTGGATTGAGGAATGAGGTATCCACCAATTTGCCTTAAGACAGACAAAAGTTGTCAAACACACCCTCATCCGTCATTCTGTCTGTGTACATAGCAGGTTGCTTGAACAGGCAGTCAAAGGACGACATCCTGATGGACCCTCTGTACCTACAGTCCCTTCAGGGCTTTATTGCTGTGATGACCTCTGAAGGGGACATGATCTTCCTCTCAGAGAACATCAGTAAATTTATGGGTCTCTCACAGGTAAGTCTTTGCTGGCTCTGACTCCACAATATGATCTGTCTCCTGTGTGATTATAACAGTTGTATTCTTTCAGGTGGAATTAACAGGACACAGTATCTTTGATTTCACACACCCTTGTGACCATGAGGAGATCCGGGAAAACCTCAGCATTAAAGCGGGTGTGTATAAGGAATAGCTATGCTGAAATGCCATGAGAAGCTTTCCTTATCCCTCTAAATAGCAGTAGTGATGTCATCATCCCAAACATGTGATAACTGTTTTGATTATGCGTTTTGTACATTCTTCGAATGGTTCTGTCTGAGAAATTTCATGCATAGCACATTCCAATAACTAGACTCAATGACCCTGCTCTGTTTGGGGTTTTAGCCTTTTGGGCTATAGTCCATTTTAGTTCTTGCTGCAAAGTTTTTCCATGACCCAGATGTTCCCGGGGTGGAGCTTACCGTAATAAATGTCACTGATTCATCAAATGAAAGCTTCACTAAATGACTAATGTTTTTACCTGCCATTTTTAGCAAACCTGTCTTTAGTTGCTAAACCTATCAAAATCTTTTTTTCAAAGATTACAATTTTCACTCCGTATCAGTCATGTAGATACTGAGCTACTGAGCCCAAAAATTTGTGTTTTTCTATGGTCTCGGGACGTAACCTAATTCACCTCACTTAATTTACCATGACATACCCAAGTTTGATTGCTGCAGAGGTTGTGTTTATTTCTTTTTGTGCATAGCTAATTATTAATGTTTGGATAAAAGGACTAGTTTGAAGTACCTTATTTATAAAGGTCTTTTTACAATTTATTTAGTTATGGGTTTATTTGGTTCAATTTTAGATCATTTCAATTTAGGATGTGAAAGGATGTTCATATTTTCAATCTAAATTATGTGGTAAATGTAACTTTACTTTCATAAATAAGTTGCTTTGAATGTGACCGTAGGGTCAATGTATGGCAAGAAGCAGAACACAGTGCGAGATTTCTTCATGAGAATGAAGTGCACCATCACTAATAGAGGACGTACAGTCAACCTTAAATCGGCCAACTGGAAGGTAACTTGATTATTAAAATCTATCACTTGTATATCTCTTAATCAGTGAACCTTGGGTTCTTGCTTGTGTTCCTTCTTGAACCTTACATCATGTGTGTCTTCGCTCAGGTCCTGCACTGTACAGGCCACCTGAAGGTGCACACCAGCCACCCTTCTCATGATTTATCTGGATTTAGTGAGCCTCCCCTTTCTTGCATGGTGATGTTGTGTGAGCCCATCCCACATCCGTCCAGCTTAGAGTTGCCAATCGACAGCAAAACCTTCATGAGCCGACACAGCATGGACCTAAAGTTCATCTACTGTGATGACAGGTATGTAACACATACTGAAGCTTTTTAGCAGTTTGTCTGTTAGGAATTGTTGTGTATGAATTAGAAATGGTTTAATTAAAATTTAGTCACTTGTCACACGGAGCAGAATTATATATAGGCCATGAGTTTTTGGAGAGACAGATGTTTTACAGGTTCAAGATGTGGTCTGTGTATGTGTGGAACTTGGTCTGGTGTCTTTGTTACATCATCTAGTGTTTATTTACTGGGTATCCTAAGTGAGTGAGTATCATCATATCTGAAATAAACAATGAACATACAGGAGAACAGGGTCAGTACTTTGCAAAAACTGACCCTGTTCTCATGTATGTTCATTGTTTATTTCAGATATGATGTGAACCATTTATGATGGGCTGTGTTCAGAATTGGCGACTTGTCACTTGCCTTTAGGACAGAGAAAAATCAGATGATACTCAGAAAATGCAGACTGTCCAAGCAGATGACGTGATGCCGTTTCATTGATTTTGTTTTGTTCATTAAAAAATAAAAACAAGTAATTGACATGAGACTTCTTAAATTCTTAAACCTAACATAACACACTAGATAATATAAACATGCATTTATATTACCCAGAAGCTGCCTTAATGCAAGTCATTAATAATCTACAAGTATCCAGTACCTGTTAGACTGGAAGCTGATTCTACTCTGAGATTAAAAACCAGTCTTTAGTTGGGCACATACGGTAATAGCAACAATAAAATGTTCTAAGATCTCAAAGATACATGCCACAAAAATATATACAAAAGCAGATGAGATACCGCAGTAGTGCAAAGGATAGAAGAGACATTATCTCAGGTACTGTTTGAAGACGCGAGTGGGAAGTTCGTTGAGGAGCAAGAACATTGAATCATTGAGTTCTTGCCTTGCCATACTAAAAAATAGTATGTAAACATCCAGTTATTAAACGAGCCAAGTACTAATTTCTGTACAGGTCACATCGTCAGCAGTCAAAGACTGTATCAGTCTGAGCTTAGTCTAATTAATGGATAGTGGATAGTCTAATGGATAGTCTAATTCCAAAATGTGCTGTGCTATGATCTGTATTGTTATTAGCTGCCTAAAAACCAATTGATCACTTTGTAAATAACACAAAGCACTTATTTTACTTTCAGTAAAAGACTTAAAGCTCGGTAAATCTACTGCATGTTGATATGCATGACATATCATATATAATTAATTTCACTTTTTTTATTTGTACAATATTGTTTTGATAACAGTTGCTACTGTAGAGAGGTTTTAATTGTGACATAAATTGGTAAATAATCCATTAAATATCCCATATAGCTCCCTGTAATGTCCTAATTATCTTCTGGTCACCTTTTTCTTCAGAGGTAAACAAAATATTTAGTGTAAGAAACGGTCATTATTGCAACATATTGGATAATTGATTCTTGTTGGACATCAAGTGAAAATTCTCAATATATATAAAAAACCAATTCCAGTCTTCTGTCGCCCTAGTTTACATGAGCTGAACATGAACAGTTTAATTAATTTAGTAGAAGAATTGTTTTTAATTAAAACTAATTGTTTGTTTATATGCTTTTTTTTTAGATGCTTGCCTTTTTGTGCATAGCATATATGTAGTAACTTATCTAAAAGTGCAGGTTTGTTCTTGGTAAAAATTCAGATGGTTTGATTAGAGTATAGAGTAAAACTATTATGTGTTGTTAGTTGCTGGTTTACTTGGTACATTTACTGCACTTTGTGAGCTTATGGGAGTAGATTATTAGTTGCTATGTAGAATTTTATATTTTTCACCTCTTATCAATGGAAAGTCATTGTTGGGCATGCAGTGACGAGGTAATATTTGGGTAGAGGGTGTTGGGATAGGACACGTATAAAAGCAAGGAATGTGGATAATCATTATTTAACTGTTTTGCAGTGTGAAAAATCTGTTGGGCTACACTCTAGAGGATTTGGTTGGACGGTCAGCATATGACTTTTACCATGCTCTGGACTCAGACTGTATGACCAAAAGCCACCAGAATTGTAAGTACATAATTCTAACTTCAGTGGAGTGTAGTACTGTATGTAAACCCTGACCAGAAATATAACTTCTCCCTAAAGAAAGCTTGTCAGGAATGCACATTCTTTCATACCCCCTCACCACCCCCATATCTATGACGTTTTGTGAAACCCTTTCTGAACTGGCACCAACATTTAATATTGGCCAACTCGTAGAATCACATTTTTATCAACTTTAACAAAAACAACTTCCCATTTATTCCTAGACCCACATTACTTATCAGTGAAAATGGGCAACTTTCCCAACATGTGATTAAGCTTCCCTGGATATATGAAGCACTTCCCATCCACTCACTGACTGAGGGAAGCAGATGTTCAGCTCAGACCCAGGACTTCAGTTATTTATAAACTCAATGGTTATTGCATCAGACTGTTTATTTGCTTAGAAGATGCCACAGTGCAAATGTTCCATTCTAGCAAAAGAGCACTAAATGTTTACATAATTGGTTTTATGGACACATTAGTCATGGCTAAAATATATGTGTACAGTACAAACCCTGGATCTGTTCTTGTGATCCATCACTTTTGGCTGAGAGCTTCATGTTGTAGTAAAACCTGCTCTTGTTGTAAGACAATGTTTGATTTTGACCTTTCTGTGCCATGTGTACTGGCAAACAATGTCACTTTCTCTATACTGTCTCTCTTTTATGTTTAGGCTTCAATCGTTACCTTCACCCCCTTGAAGCGTCAAGTGACTATTGACCCATCCGCACTCCCAGGAATGGCAATAACTAACTAATTTCAGATCATCTGACCTAGTCAGCATGCACACAGTAGTCTTGTGCAGCTATTTTCATTCTGTGCTGCACCCCAAGGAATTTGGCCTGAATGTTATTCAAAGTTAAGCCCAATACTATGCTGCTCACAAACATTCGGGCATATTTCAGTTAGAAGTATGTGGATTGATTTTGAAGCAATTAACATACAACCGGATTGACCTTGTTGTTTAGCTAGATACCGAAGGTTCACTGCTAAAACACGATGCATTCTATAGAGCGCTTTAGAACAACAAACAATAATAAAACCTGTTAAAAAAAAGAATTATGTTACATCCATTGCATTTGTGCTAGATATACAGCGTTTAGGAGACGTTCCTACCCAGAATTATTTAATTATACTTACAATCAATGCAATTGTTGGTTAAGGAACCCAACAGTGATATCTTGGCAGAGGTAGGATTTGAACCCCAGACCTTCTCGTCCATAATCCAGTACTTTAACCTACAGGCTATTACAATACCACAATCCTCACTAAGAAAATCTTAGTGAAAAGCATGTGTACTGGCTGACCAACTACATTTGGGAACAGGCTTTAATGTGTACATTTTTGTTGGTAAAACAGTTCCCTGAAAAGTGCCATAAATAAAGTATGTTCTAAAGTGACCATAATATCCCCCAAAAAACAAACCAAACTTAAAAAGCAAACAGCAACTTTAATTAAGAGGGTCTTTTATGCTGCTATACATATATTTATTTATTAAATTTTTTTTTTTCCTTCCATTGAAATGGCTCTAAAACAGAAATGTACAACACAGGCCAGAGTACAGCAGAGCTCTGTTTTCCATTTACACATGATAGCTACTAACCTGAGAATTAACTTGTGAGTTCAGTTGTGAGCCAGAAAACCACCAGACCCTAGATGCAGAATTGCTTTGCTAGGCTAAAGTACTTTCTGGAGAGTATATTTTCACTGTCTGTAGTAACTGGTGCTGCCTCTTTTGAGGTAATTCAAAGATGTCAATCCACTAGATCATGACACAACTGATATTAATGGATTTGGATGGCAATGTCCCGTGACTCGTAGGGTTTCAGGTTTGACAAGTCAGATGATCGAAGGCCACCTGATTAGATCAGAGATCCGCTAAAGAGGCATTTAAGTGAACTGCACTTTGGCATAGTTCCCCTGCTCTCTGAGCAAAGAGCAGAATAGTTTCACCTTCCCATGCTCTGAATTCTTCAGGTGTTTCCAAACTTAAAGCAAATGCTTTACTGCTGAAAAAAGCAGAAAGGTGTTAAATATGTTAAGACAAGAAAATTAGAAATGTAAAATCAGTGCAGTAAAAATGTCAGTATACTGATCAGCTAGAAAACAATTGAAAGCTTAAAAGGTGCGAACATTTTGGTGCGAAGATTTATGTATGAAATCTCTCCAGGTAAACAGTAAATAGATTACCAAAAAAAGGGTTATTCCTAGCTATACCAGGTAAAAACGTGCTCAAACCCAGGTCCCTGTAGTGGTGGCTACCATATTAGACTGCTGCACCACCTGAACACCCCACAAGTTGTTCTGTTTTTGGTGCATACATGGACTATAAACTCAGGGCTAAAAATCTGAGAACACTAGTGCTTCTGTTTTATGTATTTCTTAAATTGAATAATCATTTATTTTATTATTATTACAATCAGTATAATAATTTTAGTGAAACATTGAGTCTTTGTATAAACAGTTTCAACACATGACTTGCAACACCTAAAGTACATTTCAGAATTAAGTATTTGGCATGTTCCCTCTTCTACTGTAATGACGGTGTGAACTGGAGCTGAATTTTTTTTACAATGTTAGAAGAAGACATGGTCTCCCAGCACGATTACACAATATAAAAAAAAAAAAAACATAATTTGATGTAACTGAATGCTTGTCTTTCTTTGTCTTCTTAAGTGCCCCTTACATACCCAGTGGGGTTTATCCATAGGGTTCACTTCATATATTAATTTACAATTGATTTTAAATCGATTTAAGACATATATTAACTAATATTACTATTACTACTGGAAATTATTCTTTATAATTAGTTATAAAGTATAGTTTGGTGCTCCTGGTCATGTTTAATGTACACGATGCACTACAAAACAACTCCACTCGGCAGTGCGTGATGTACGTTGTGTACGTGATGAGTTGTGGCTGGAGTGATGAATGCTGGGAAATGTAGTGAGCAAAAATCTAGTGTTCAAGGTACTGGAATATGGACCAGAAGGTCCAGGGTTCATATCCCACCTCTGCCACAGTTGGGTCCCTAAGCAAGGCAGTTAACCCACAATTACTTTGATTGTAAGATTGTATTAATTGTAAGTTGCTCTGGATAAGGGCGTCTGCTAAATAACATAAATGTCTATGCATTCAGGAGGCAATGCACTAAGATATATATACACTATATTTCCGATAAATGCAACTTGCAATGTATTTTTTGGGACGTATTCCCATCTTAAATCGGGGTGTACCTGTATATTCTATCAATATAAGTGTGATTATTTAACGTATATTGTCACGTCCTGTTTGCAGTGTGTGCTAAAGGCCAAGTAGTGAGCAGTCACTATCGAATGTTAGCCAAGCATGGAGGTTACGTGTGGGTGCAGACTCAGGGCACGGTCATCTACAACACACGCAATTCCCAGCCACAGTGCATCGTGTGCATCAACTACGTCCTGAGGTAAGTCCGTCATTTCCCATGTAACTTGATGGATGTAATACCAGTGTATTACAGTGTATGACCTATTTTAGTAGCTTTGCTTAGCTTTGTCTCTCTTTATCCACTCAGCCACATTAAATAGTTTCAGTAATTTCTGTTAGGCTAGACTCCATCTACCCTTTCTGTATCATATGAGCAGTTGTCATGGCCAGGATTTTGACAGATTTTCCCCGTGCTGAGGCAAAGCATTTGGTGAAATGTGCTTACCATGGACATCTACGGAAAGTGGTTGAATTCTCGGTGAAATATTCAAAAGGAGTGGCTGTATAAGGCAAATTTGAGTTTTATACAATTCTGTGCAAAACTCTCAGACTGCCAGATTAGATTTGTTGTTTTAGCAATAGTATAATGGCCATTCAATTATTATTTCTCGAGCCTCTTTATTAAGGTACAACCAGGAAATGTGTACACAATTTTCAGAACAAAATGGCTTCAGCATTTAGTGTGACCTCGTTCAGGAAGTGAATTCTTGGCTGCTACCCTTCAAAAAATGATCAGACTAGAGCTTTATATATGAACTAACCATATTCACTGGTTGCAAATGCTATTAGATTTCCAGTATAAGTGAGATTGGGAAGCTGGATGTTTTTTGTCTGGCTAGATAATGCACTACCACTGGCTGCATTTGGCCCGTTTCATCCTGCATAGCCTTGTAACTATTAATTATATTTCCCCAGCCATGGCCTTAGTGCAACCAGCTGCCCTGTGTATTCATAGACCTCTTCTTCTATTTTTTTTATTTGTATTGCCTCATCACCTATATGCTGGCCATTTGTCATGCTCTTTGTCCTACTGTCCATCCCATCTGCTTCTTGGTCTGTGCATGTTTTTGAGCAAGTTCTGTTTCCTCCTTGCGTCTTAGTGTGCCTTTTTTTACATTGCTGGTCTTAATGTAGCACACATTATTGGAAGTTCCAAGCCTTTCCGTTTGTGTGTTTGCTTCTGTTGGCTTGTTAGCTGTTTGTAGTGATTTTTGTTTGTGTTCAGTTAATTCCTTGGGTTCAGAGGGCAGAGCTGTATATGCATAGAGTTTGCATAAAAGCCAAGCCTGATTAAGTGATTTAACACTAAAGTGCCCATTACTCTGCATATTAACACTATATAAACATGTATATTAACGCTAAATATTTTTTCAATCTGCAGTAATGTTGTTTATGCTAACATAATTGATGTCTTTAATCCTAATTTAATGAATGTTTGCTTTAGTGGTACAATATATACCCAGCCTTAGCAGGGTACAAACTTCAACCTTTGTATAGATCATTGATACATTTGTTCTTAGACCTAAACACACAGGTGATTGCAAAGTTTTTCAGATCTCAGATCATTTGGATAGGACTACTATAAATCTGCAGTGTTAAATATATTAGTCTTGAAAGTGCCTGTGTTATTGTTCTTCTGTTACAGTGGCATCGAAGAGAAGTCTGTTACATTCTCCATGGACCAGATGGACGCGCTGTTCAAGCCCAACGAAGTCTTTTGCTCAGGCTCAGAAACGGCTAGCGTGAACTTCACCAAGCTCAAGCAGGAACCAGAAGATTTTCCACAGCTGGCGCCCACCCCTGACGATGCCATCATTGCCCTGGACTTTGGTCAGAGTGCCACCCAACGCTACTTCTATCCCCACAACAACTTCTATCTGTACTCCAGCCAATATTTTGATAGCATGTACACTCCTCTCCTGCATGCATGAACTCACTTTCACACCCACAGTATTCATCATTCTACCTCACAGTTTCAGCACATGATTTGCAATGCCCCAGTTATGAGCTTCGCAAGTGCAGCATTTGTAAAGTTGCTTGGTTGTAGCTTGGCTTTGCAGCTGAGTATGCACTATATGGAAAAAAGAATGAATGTCTTTGCTTTAAGCTTTTTAAACTTCATCTGACATGGCTTGGGCGCATTTATAATTGGTACTGATTACAAACCACGTAATTGTGGTAAAAAAGTAATTGTTTATTTTTTTTAATAAATAGATCTCTGCATGGTGTGAATAATTGAGTTGTTTGGTTTGCGGTTACATTTATGTTTATTATTCTCTATTTTTCACTGTCCTAAAAAGGCAAACAACAGTAACTACCAAATAATAGAATTCAGATGCATTCAGAATGTACGGAGGGTGATTGGGTGGCACAGCGATTTAATGTGCCAGCTCACCACCACAGGAACCCAGGTACAAGTCCTGGTGGTGCAGTCCAGCCTTTACCCTATGTTCTCCGGAGATTGGGACCAGAGCACTCCCTAGCCCAAAATTTCCCCAACCCCGCTACCCTGACCAGAAACCAGAATAAAACAGAATACATGGTTACACTGTATTTCCAATAGATCAAACAGAAATCATTTTAAATTCAAGTGCAACTGGATGTACATCATACTGTTACTGAAATTTGCATTGTTAGCACAGTCCTGATTTATACTAGACATGCTAATTTGTCTATTATCACAATATACGGCATGCAGTAGATGCTAATTATTTCTCTTTTTTTCTATTTTAGATCAACTTTGGGAGCATGTGTGGTCACTTGTTAGACTTTCCTCTCTCCTCGTTCTCACACATCTTCCATTCATAATTATTCTGGGTTAAACCTTCAAATCCTTACTACTATATATACTGCTCACAAAAATTAGGGGATATTTCAAAATGAAAGCTCCCATGATGAAAGATCCCCTAAGTTTTGTGAGTACTATACACACTATAGTACTAAATAAATAATGCATGAGAATGGTCTTTATGCTTTTGCTTCTATATTCATCCTCTGTGATTCAGATTTAGGTTATTACATAATGCTTCATCGTGCTCTGCATTGTTCATTCACAGGAAGTCCAGAGTTTGAAGATCCAGCTGTCTTCTACAAAACCCCCAGTCAGACCGCGGTCAATAAGTTGTGGGAAATGGAGTCTTCAGAGCACAGTCCTGACAGCAGCCTCCCCAAGGTCTCCTCCATCTCATCTCCATCCCTGAGCAACAGTACCAGCTGCTCCACGGTATGTTCCTACTGCAGATCAGTGATGCAGCTTATTCTCTTGTCATTGAAAGTTTAATTGTAACATAATAATCAATTATAACCATTTGTGTGTGCTTGTTTTTCAGCCTGACAGCTCAGGAGGAGATTACTATGGCGATGCAGAGGCTGAGCTGAAGTCTGAACTGACAGAAAGGCTGTTTGCCCAAAACCACAAAGGTTCCACAGAGGTTAGTGCAGGACACACTGCTTCATGTACAGTCAAACCCTGCTAAAGTAAATTTCAGATAGCAGGGGCATTACTTTTATTATCTGTATGTATACAATATATTATGATTTCTGGCTGAATTCCGCTCCACAAAATTGTATCATTTATAAATAATACAGGATATTAGCATAAAATGACAAATAACACTGTGCACTTGGGCTAGTAGAACCTGTTAAAACAAATTTTAATGAGTTATCCTTTCCTAAAAAAATGTGAACATAGACATTTAAATATTACCCCATATTCTAGGAATTCTAGGTTAATAAAAAATCACATATGGTTTTTATGGCCAGCAAGAACTTAAATAAAAAAAAAAAACAGAAAATCTTTAATTTGAATTTGCATCGCCTGTGCATCAGAGGGATTGCACCTTTTAAATAACTTTATCATCACATAGCAGCAAGGATCAACTATTTATAGAAGTTGTTCAAAACCGTTATCTTCCACCAACAGTTTTGATGGGAATCGTATCCTTAGCCACCTGTCATCCCAATGCTCACTTGTTTGGGACTGTGGTGGCCTAGTGGTTAAGGTACTGGACTATGGACCAGGAGATCCATGGTTCAAATCCCACCTCTGCTACAGGCAAGGCCCTTAAACCACAATTGCTTGGATTGTAAGACTGTATTAATTGTAAGTCACTTGGGATAAATGACATAAATGTAAATGTTTTCTGATGTAAAGTGTATCTTTTATCACTGTTGCACACAAGTGGTGTTCCCATGCTATCTGGTTTTTAGTGTTCTGTTTGGGACACCTCCTTTAGAAGTTTCTGTCCACGAGATGTGCCATCCTTGTCTGTGCGTATTTTGCAACAGATTTCTGATTGCATCATGTCCATTGTACAAACACCAAACCAGTACCATGTAACTAATGATGGGTTTTATTTGCCATCACCAAATCTGCGTGTTGCCAAACAAAATATTATCGGTTATTGTTATGTTATCGATTTGTGTCTGCCAGGGTTAACCTGAGTTGAAGTAGCAAATATAGCAGCATCTGGTTTTAAAACACCTTGGCTCACAATGTGAGCACTTTAGACTGCAAGGTCTAAAATGTGCGTAGTATGACATGTTTTGTAAATATTACACTAGTTGACAATCTAAAATGGTCATATCACCCACCTTTCTTAGCACTAACACTGAAATATTAAACAAAGACGTTACCATACAATTATCCACTGAATAAACAAAAGTAGAGATTGTAGGTAGAGGTAACCACCATTTTGATTCCTGTATTTTAACAAACATAATTTTTGTAGCAGTTACTGGTTCAGATGGTAGCACAATGAAATAAAATAACCCATAGGATTTAACAGGAATTCTATTAGTGGTGTTTGACTATACAAAGGATTCAATCCTTCCACTTCATGTTTGAGTGTTTAGTAGAAGCAAAGTAGTACTAATTTGGTTTAGGTGTTCGGAGAGCTGGCCAACATGCTCTAAAGTCTGAAACATTCCTGGATTTTCATAACCTTTATCAGGCTAGGAGGAATACTGAAATCTTTTCTGGTTAGCGAAATGATCTTCTTCTTGATATTCTTAATCAAATGTATTTAACTGCTGTATAAACACGACCTGATAGGATTGCTCCATGGCCTTGTTATTATGACTTTTAAACTGCATTGAGAGTCAATAAAAAATAATTTCACATTGAATTCCTACTTTGTTATTTTAAGGAGTGGGACTTTGATGACCTTGACCTGGAGACACTGGCTCCCTATATCCCCATGGATGGTGAGGACTTCCAGCTGAGTCCCATTGGTCAGGGAGAGTCTTTATCTGAGGCAGGCCCTGGTTTTTATACTCCGCCTCAGTATAACTTCAGAAATGTCACCAGCCTGTTCCAGCCCTTGGGTCCTTACGAGTCCGAGGATGAAAACTGCTCCAGCGCCTACTCCGAGTCTGCTCCTACCCCTTACCAGGCTCCTCCCATAACCCCACTGTCCTCATACCTTGGCCAGATTATAGTGGGCAACAGTGTTAAACGCAAGAGACAAGACGCGTTTGGTTCTTCATGCTCTTTTCCTCAGGTAAGCTTCAAGAAAATCCACTTTTCAATGAAAAGCGACCTTTGAACGTGTTATTAAAACGGCTGTCAAAATAAATGCGTTAATAACACAGTAACGACGAAATTGTTTTCTAAATAACATTTTCATTGCATAACCACCTTTACTTCTAATCTGAGGAACCCTTTGTGTAGTTATGTGACAACCACAACCCAGGAATTAACCTGCCAGTACCCAAAATGCAACCCCATAGCCAACAGACCAAGGAATGAACTAGAGAAGCTCGGCCCTGGGAGCCAGTGCTCTACCAACTGAGCCTCTCTCTCTCCAATTAGGTCCAGACTTGTGCTTTTTACAGTTTCCTCATTGCTTAACTACTGGATTACCTTCCAGTTTTGCCAGGGGCAGGTTTCTGAGTGTCAGTGCTCTTTGTGGTGAGGACCAAAGTCCAAATTCCCAAATTGTTCTCCAATCACTATTTCCTACTAATTGTCCTCTAATCACTTCTATCCCATTCTACATATTATAGATATAGCCGTACTAGTTATAGGTTTTTTTTTATTAATTTGAAGCTTGTTTTTATCAGGATGACATGTCTTGCGGTGAATCTATAGAAGACATCTGGAAACGAATTAAGACTAATGATGGGTATACCATTGCTACTGGGAAGCCCCATACATCCAGAGTGCACAAAGGTACATTTATTACAGCAGTTTCATTCTATTTTTTTATCTGTACTACACATGGTGGTTTATTACAGACAATAATTTGGACCTGCTTTTCTGCATTGTAAAATTAGGTTGATTGAAAACACTTTAATGTGAATGCATTGTTGAATGCAATCCATAGACATATAATCCAGGTTTCAAAGGCAATGATTAGTAGTCAAGTTTATCACTGTTATATGTTTTAAGTAATTTATTTACTTTAAACATAATATTGAGCATCACTATTTCATTACTGAACTATATATTACTATATAGTACTACTATATGTACTATATATTAATAAACCTGTATTTATAACTGTATTGTAACTATGGATACAAAAATGATCAGATATAATAATGATAATAATAATAATAATAATAATAATAATGTCTTTTGTATCATTTAGAATCCATTTCATTCGGTCCTTTAGGAGGGACACATTCGCAGATAAGTCATGGTCGACCCCTTCCGGATCAGCGCAGGTCTGGAGAGCTCAAACAACCTTTTAGTGATAACTTTTGCTCTCCGGCATATAATCAATACAGCATGATGTCTTCTGCTAAACTCACAGGTCAGTGCATTAGATAAGGATCATGCATGTATGAATGTTTCCCGATCCAGGGATTAAAATCAGGCCTGTCTAGATGAATACCATAAAAATGCTATGAACATTAATGTTGGAGATACACTGCTCACAAAAATGAGGGGTTACTTCTTTTTGAGAACCATGTTTTTATTAACCTATAGATTTGAGCTGTGTTCAAAATGGTTTTCCAGACATTCTTCCATACATTGTATGTACCACTGCTAGGCTATAGGGAACAGAATTATTGACTGTACTGAGCCACAGAATTGTCAATTGTAAACGTGGGATTGACAGGTTTTTGTTTGTTGAATCATTACAAAGTAATACATTTTATTTAGGGCACTTGACTGGCTCAGCAGTCTAATATGCTAGCCCTCCACTACAGTGACTTGTTTCTGAATACTGGTGGAACTTCCTGCTGTTTTGGGCTCAATTATATACTGATCAACAATCAAACAAATACTGATAGAGTGTTCTGCCCTAAAGACACAGCCAGTGTTACTTACAAGTGTCACTGGGGGAAATATGAAGTCTTTATTGCACATAAAATTGAGACACTTACGACGTTTCATCTTTATTTTAATCATTAGAATGTTTGTTATTTGTGTAAAGGAGCGAAATTGTAACAAGGAGAATTTCCCTCTGGGATCAATAGTATTTCTATTCAAGTATTTCTGATTCTGATTATTTAAGCTGCAGCATACAAGGAAAGGAAAGGAACAAGGAAACAGAAATATGATGACAGCATTGTCATATATATATATTGTATTATATATGTGTGTGAGTGTGTGTGTGTGTGTGTGTGTCTCTGTATATGTATGTACAGTACTGGGTAAAAGTCTTAGGCTAACATAGTTTTGGCAATGGCATAATGGCTGTATATAATTATTTGTTTTTATTTTATTATTATAAACTGAAAATTTGTATACAGTATTAAAAAATTGTTCTACAGTGTTAATTATGATGACTTATTATAATGCATTACATGTCTCTCAGGGGTGGCTAGTCGACTACTGTGCCCCTCCTATGACCCGTACTGCCTGATGGAGCTGACACAGTACGACTGTGATGTGAACGTGCCGCTGCAGGGAAATCTTCACCTGCTACAGGGCAATGATCTGCTCAGAGCTCTAGACCAGGCCACGTAGAGTTGATCAGTTCTCCGGTCTACCAGCTCGATCTGTGCCTACCTACGCCTTTGTAATAACACTTGAGTTTCCTATGACATCTACTGTTTCAGGATTCAGTATCCATAACCTGCACAATGTTCAACTTCAAATATATCGATCTGTGAGACCTACAAAATGTGCATTTTATTTTTAGCTAAGATGTGTTATTTGTGAGGTGAATAGTTAATCATGTATCATGTATAACTGATGCTACTGTGTTGCATATTAAGCTCATATTTAGTCATATTGCGTTGAGAGTCATTTGTATAAAGGAATGGTTCTGCAGAAATCGACATTTCACCTTTCCACTATGCCCAGATATTTTTTTTCTAGGTTCTCACTGGAGCTAAAGAGCTAATGTTGCTTGTAAGCAAGTCTGTGGCATGCAGATTATTAACTTGAGAAACTGAAGTTTTGCAGAGAAACTGAAACTGTATTTTTGCAGAACCGTTCCTTTACACTGTTGTAGATTAATAGCATCTTATCGGTGCAGTTTAACTTCTCGTCTCTTCTGCTATATAGACATGTATCTTATCTTATCTAAAGCCACTTTTAATTTAACAAAGAAATGTGCAGTTACAATGGTGAAAAACTGTTTTACGTAAGATCTTATATCTAAGTATTTCTGATTTCGAATGGATCATCTTCAGATAATGAAAGATTGTTTCCTAATCTGGATATTTTCTAAAATCCATCTTAGCATTTCTCTCTGTCTCTGAGAAATTCTCCATCACACCTTACCTACAGTCATGCTATACAGTATGTTGCATAATTTTCCTTGATGTCATATGATGCACTTTATTTAAAGAGCGTAAAATGGATCCATGTTTCATCGACCAAATACAAGACAAAGCAATACTACTTTTGCAAACGGTGGTCATTTCTTAGCATCAGTTCAGCCACAGTCACCTGTTTTGCTCAGTAATCCTCACTCCTTTATCCGTACATGACGTAACTTGTAATCTGAAGGGTTGATTTTCCCATTTGGACATGTGTAATGCTGCATTCCATTGTACACTGAATTTGCTTGTTGTCACTTGGACTGACACTGTTCACATGCTAATATAAACAGGAAATCATACAGGGCATCTTCCAACACCTTTAGAACCAACTCCTTAGAGAGTACCCCAGTACTGTGACAATTAATAGAGAATACATGAGTAAAGAGCTGATTAGCAGTAGTGAAGGATGATTTAATCCAGTTAGGAGCAGGCCAAATTGTATTGTTTTTACAAATATCCAGACAATATCTGGAAAATATTGACTTACGGTTGATGGAAAGCGTCCCATTTGTCCATTTGGATGGCACCAGTCATAGTACATTCATGGTTTTTAGTACATGTGGATAAGAGGTGGTGTTGAAAGGTAAAGAATCAGTTTAAATGTCATTTTAGTTCATCTGGCAACCTCTAGAGCCAAATTCTATCCAATACAGGTTTAGACAGCTTAGACATTCTTGTTCATCAGGAATGTCATGCTAAAAAAACGTACCGTGCAATGTCCTGAATTGAAACAGCGCTCATTTATAAACTAATAAAATATAACGCTTGATGTGTGAGTCTGCCAAGTTGTCTGTCTTGTGTCCTTGAGCATAGCTTTTAAAACACAGCAACTTCTAAGCCATTCGGGATATGGAACTGATCCAAATTTTCAACAATATTTTCCCAGCTTCTGAGTACAATGCAATGCAGCATAAGTGATGATGATCAGTGTCTTGGTACACTATCTGTTTTCTACTTAGCAGTATACATGGAATGGAATCTGTAGCTTTTCTTTTTCGTGGACTGTAAAAAATGTTTAATTGATTGTAATTTCTGTGGTGCATATATACAATAGAGCTTATATATTTCATTACATATGTGACAATGTTTCTATGTAAAGCGTCCAATCTATCAGTGGGTTTTAAATTGGTGCACTGCTGATTGGTGTCGCATTATATGACTGACCTAGCCCCTAGCCTGAGGAGCTGAGATTAAGGTAACTTTGGTGAGCCAGAAATATTGTTGGAAACACAGTCTAACCTTTAGGATGGCAGTAGACCTGACTTGGTTATACAAAACAAAACAACTGGACATTGAGTTATTGGGCACCGCCTGGGCTTGACAATGGGAAATTAACAGACCTCAACTCACCAGAGGTAGGATACAAACCATAGTTGTAGATTTTGCAGTGCGGAACCGCCACATCCTACCTGTGCCAAGCTGAGATCTGGTAATTATGGAGTTGCTTTTCAGTTCCGGCCAGTTCGTATGAGTCTGCGTGTGGGTCTGCTGGTTCCCTCATACTGGGCTGTACATTCCCTCCCACACTCCAAAGATGGTTTGGGTTAATTGGTCACCATGAATTCCCCACTGTGAGTGTTTTGACTACTATCGTCCTAGCCATGCTCACAAATAACCTCTATGTTCCATGTTGCCTGAGGCTCCCAATTCTCATCACTTCTCAGGTCGTGGTGTAGGTCTGGGTCTGTTGCATCATGTGACGCCAACCAAGGTAGCCCCCACTTTATATAAAGTTTATAAATGTGCACAAAGCTTGCAGCAGCGTTAAGTAGCAGTTATTTTTAAGACTTTTCAACTACGACAATGTAGCAGTTCAAAAATATAGCTGGGTTATCAATTATAATAACTGAATTTGTTTTAAAGACGTGTATATTGACTACACAGTGGCAAAGTGTACTTGATCAGTGTTTGTTTCTTGGATTCACATGATTTTAGAGTCGGTTGTTTTAACACATGCATATCATTAGTTATTTTAAATAAATTTGTTTGAAACAGCTGTGTATCTCTTAACACAGATTCAATATTGCGTAGTTGACCTTCATCACATCTTATAGCCATTTAGCAGTGTTGGGTAGTCACAGAGTAGATGTGGTCTGGATTCCATTTGCAGATAAAATCATCAAGTCATGAGGTAATCGCTTTCTGTTGGCTAGTCGAATACAATAAAATCTGAAAAATCATTTCAAATGCAAATTGTAATGTAATAACAAGTGGCAATCTGCTTGGCAAGCTAGCTAAGTTTATGAACAGCAGGGGAATTCTGATCAAACCTAAAGCTGTTTTGCTGATCTGCAAAGCCTTGTGTAACTGTGATATTGAAGGACTTTTACGTAACTAAATGTTAGATTTGGCTAACGTTGGATTGTCACATATGAAAATTGAATATTTTCTGGACACTTTTTTTCTGTTACCCAACACCTGTTAAAAATCACTTGAGCTCTTTTTGATAATAAAAAGAAGTAAACAGAAACATGTTTCTTTTTGTATTGTATCTGTCACATGTGACAATTGTATTAGATATTTAATCTACACAGAGGTGTGTAACCAGCAGAATGTAAATAATCAAATTAGGGCCTGCTGAGTCATCTAAAATTAGATGGCAGCCTGCATTTTAGTAAAGTGTTATCATAATTAGATCTACCCAACACTTTGGTTAGCAGTCACTGTGAGCACCAGCTATTTCACATGTCTGCATGTAGCTGTTGCAGTAACTAAGGTGTATCAATGAGAATAAAAAAGCTATTGGTTGTCAGCAATATATTTACAGTATAACACAAACTTAAATCAGAAAAAGTTGGGGCAATATGGAAAATGTGAACTAAAAAGTGAAAAAAGTCTTACATTGACTATGACTATTATTTGTCATTGAATTATTGAGTTGTTTTGTTTCGATATTTTATACACATTTAAGACCACTCCAGTTTATGTACCCACTTCCTGAGAAGTCATGACTTTGTAATGTGTGCAGTATGTGGTTTTGCATTGTCTTGTTGAAAAATACATGGCATGCATGAAAGATGTCATGCTGAAGGCAGCGTATGTTGATTTAAAATCCCAATGTACCGCATTAGTTCTACCTTTACAAAATTGTGAATAGCACAGACCCATAACATGACAGACCCTAGCTGAACCCTGAACTTGTTGCTGATAATAGTCTGAACCCAAACCTTAAATCAGACATTGGGGAATGATGGTTGTTGATTCAGTGCCATCTGAGGGATCAGAGATTATAGATCTTCAGTTTGGGCTTGCACACTTCCTCCAGAAGAGTTGAATGTTTTAGTGTTATTACACACTGAAGACTTGTTTTTAAACATTCCAATAATTTTCTCACAGGCTGGTTCGACAAACCAATCCTGTGCCATCTCTGCTTCGCTAATCAAATTTTGTACACAATTATGTTTGAATGGCAGTTGCCTGTTGACATCACCTTTTTGATTTTCAGATTTTTGGCTCATTTCTAACCCTAAAGTCTGGCTTTGTTTTAGAATGCGTTGCAAGCGTGAAAAGCAGGAATGAATGTACAGTATGGTTCAGATAAAATTCATAACAAATAAAGTGAAGTTGACCAGACAAAATGTTAAATACTTTGAGTTTCATACTGTCTGCTATTAAACAGAAGTCAAAGTAAATGTAAGCAACACTACATTGTATTTGCATTTTCTATACCATCCCATATCTTTCTGATTTGGTGTTTTGTATTTTTACTATAATGGTTTATAATGCAGATGTCTCGTGCCCAAAGAGGGCATTTATCATGAAATATTGGGCATTTAATATTTAATTATTTAAAATGTAAACAGTGCATGGGTGGCACAGCAATTTACATCACAGTCGCCTCACAGCTTCAGTGTCCCTGGTTTGGGATCTAGACCTTGGACCTGTGTGTCATTTGCATGTCCTCCCTGTCTCCATGGGGGTTTACTCAGGGTACTCTGGTTTCCTTCCACATTCCAAAGGCATGCATGTTAGGTGAAGTGGTGTACACAACTAAGTGTACGTGCTCTATGGTGTATTGGCACTCTGTCATGGGTTGTTTCTGCCTGGTGCCCTGTGCTGCTGGCTAAACAGATAAGAAAATGAATAAATTAATGAATAAATAGAGCAGTATAGTGTGGTTGGTGACACAATGTTGGTGCTGCACAGCTTAAAGATTCAGGATAATTCCTCAGACCTCATGTTTGGTGACTGGTTGTAACTCTGTGGGTTTGCTGGTGACTCTGGTTTCCATGCTCCTCCCATAAATATGGCAGTGGGTGGATTGACTACTAGGGTTAGGTGTATGAGTGCCTGTCTCAAATATGTTTGCTGAATATTTATTGCATCTGGAGCCACTAGAACCTTGGTCAGGATACGATGTCAATAAATATGTGCAAATGAATGAAATGTGGGGTTTGATTAAACATTAAAAAGCTTGCATGTTTAAGCTTGCATCTGGGAAATAGCAGTCGAGAATATTAGTCCTGACCCCAGCTGGTGCTCATCTGAGGTTAATAAACACCACTGTTCTTTCTCATGAAAACAGTGGAGCAGTTCCAAGTGTTATTCTCTGCGGTGCACATACTTCAAGAGGTTAAAGGTCTTATTTTCCATGACTAAAGGGAATATCATTGTTTTATTAAAACATACCAGACTGGATATTTCTGAATTCTCCATATAAATCATGATGGGTTTCTGAATGAATCATTTTTCCTGTAAAATGGTGATGGTAAGTTTGTCAAGAGGTGGTTGGATCCATATTTTTATGCCAAATTCTTAACCATTCCAAATGCTGCATCAGAAAACAAAACTAATTAGACCAGTCATCGTTTTTCCACAGGAATTGTAGCCTTAGTTGCCTGTTTTTATGGTGTGGTCTTCTTCTGTTTCCAGTCTACAGAACTTTAGGGTTTGATGTGTTGTGTTCAAAGATGCACTTGAAAAACTGACTTTTTAGTGAAATACATGTGATAACTTTACATATGGTACTAATTTTTGGTTAAAAGCCTTCAGAATATCACTGAAAAGCATGTATATTGAATTATGTAGGTACATTCTTCAAAGTGACAATGACTGTAACTCATCCATTGCAATGCACTTTTTATCCTGTCCACAAGTGAGTCGGCTGGAAATATTTAACATTTTAACATTTTAGAAATCCATCCATCCATTATCCACACAGGGGTGCGGGACAGTTGGTGCCCACCTGGCAACTCTGGTAGCAAAACAACCCTACACAGGGCGCCAATCCATCGTAGGGCATAGTCACGCACAGAGTCACACACTACGGGCCACCTTCCACCCTGGGATTGAACCCCGGGACCTTCTTGCTGTGAGTGGCGCCACCCACATTCCAGAAATGTTCTTTCAAATTTATTTTCTGTAATATTTCCTTTATTTCAGCTTTTGCTTAAAAGTACAACCGTGCACGTTACACATGGCAAAAAGAATTCTTATAAACGGTACGTACCAAATCTGCTGATTGGTATGAAATAAAAGTTGATCACTGGGGTTTGTGCTACATGAAAAAGTACTAGCAATTGCAGTTTCTAATGGAAGAAGCAGAAGCAGAACAATATAGCCGATCTTACTTCCTCTCATATTTTCCTATATACATTTAAATAGGGTTAAGGCTTTTAACTGGCAGTTAGAGAGAAGTGAGAGAAGCGTTTGTGGTTATAGGCAGGTACATCTTCTTGCCTGACCTCAGAGTGACTTTTTGACCTGGATATATCGGCGTGACCGTGCCGTGCCCCTCTGCAAGACGTGCCTATAGCTCAGAATATAACCTAATCAGAGTTGTGATTTGTAGCTGATTAGCTGTGCACTGGATACTGCAGTTGTTGGAGAGAACACACCATCAGGAGCTCTAATTTATTGCTGATAGGTGCATCAAGATGCTGCCGACTGCCATCGGTGTTATACACAAAGAGAAACCACAGCGACCACAACTTCCGGCTGTGAGGCACACGACATGTGCTTTCTCGTGGGAACTTGTACAAGTTTTTTTTCCTGTCTAACCTCCCATGCTTGCATGTCTGTCTATATCTAGAAGTGTCTGTGTAATGTGTGTGGACGCGTGTGTTGTGTGTATGTGTATGTGTGTGTGTGTGTGAGAGAGAGAGAGAGAGAGAGAGAGAGAGAGACACATGAGTAAATCTGTGTATATGTGGTTCTGTGTTTGAGTATATGTAATGTTCTATGAACATTGTTTTATATATATATATA